>JAOWAN010054042.1:0-13183 GCA_028566635.1 Lobelia cardinalis
AGTCGTAGTCGTAGTCGTTAAGGAATGGTTGGTTAATGATTCTTGAACTTTTGGATAACGTGAGATTAATTGATTGTGCTGCTGGTATGGGACGGTGGTATGATTAGTCGATTTCACGAAATGTGAATTTGAAACATTTTCATTTTATCCTCATGTGATTCTTTTCATGATCTTTGTTTCAGTGATTTACGAAATATAAATATGTTTTGAAACATTTTTTTTAACGATGTAATTGGTCCGCTAGTTTGGATTAGTGGTCTTTACTTGCTGGGCTTCGCAGCTCATTCTTTTTATATCTTGCAAATAAATAGCACCGTGGACAGGGGATTGCGTGACGGTCAAGTATTTAAGGGTTCTCTTTAGGATTAGCTTACTAGTAGGTTATTTTATTGTAAGGAGCTTAGGACTCCGAGACTATTATGGTTTCTTTGAAGATTGTTGTTGGATCTTGGATTAAGAAATCATTTTCAATTTAAGTATCATGTTTTGGGGCTTATGTTCGGTAACGCTCAAGTCCTAATTTTGCTTAAGAAATTTGGGGGCGTTACAGATCTAGTTTATAATCATACACAATAAGAGAAGAAACTCAAGTAGAGTCACATATTTTATTTATGAGATAAACTATTACATAATCCCAACAAAACCTCAAAGAGGCATCAAGATTCAATATATAATCAAGAGATCTAATAGATCCCTACAAGAACATGCATGTAATGAATTTATACATGAACATTTAATTAATAGATCTATATAAGAACATTTATGTCATAGATCTACAAAGAGCATTCAATATGAACTAGATCTAAAAGAAAATAGGATGATAGAGTAGAAATCTACAATTCTAACATTTAAACTTACATTAAGTGAAGAATGATTACATAGATTTAAGAATAGTAAATTACCTACTCCCAAGGAGCCTTTGGATCAAGGAGGAGGGAAGGAGATGAGATCCATTGAAATTCAAGATCCCATCTATGATTAGGTTTTTGCTTTGAGTGAAATTTTTTCCAAGAGAAGGAGAAAATGGATTGATGTTTTAGTGTTGTGTTTGGATTTTTGATTGGTGAAGAGTGTTTGTGTTTGGATTTTGATTTGGTGAAGAGTATTTATGGATTGATTAAAGATCTTCCAATGATTAGTTCTTGAGAGATGAAGATGGGTAGAGAGAGATTAGGTAAATTCTCTTGGGAGAAGGGAGATGGAATGAAATTGGGGATCTAGGAGGCTAATTTACAAATGAGGGAGCCTTTTGCTTAGGAATTAAGGATCCTCCTCAAAATGAGAAAACTTAGGGATTAAGGATCTCTCCTTTGATGAGAGTAAAGGGGTATATATATTGGGATAGGCAATGGTTGGGATTGACTTGAAATTTTGGAATAGAAGGTGTAGATGAATCTTAGGGTTTCCCTTTAATTTCTAGACATCCACAAATATCCAAAATACCCCTTGTAGGGTGTTGAAACTTTACCCTTTAGCCCTTGATCCAAGAAAGTGGCCCAAATAAAACAGCGTGCTGTAGCAATTTTTTGTCTTTTCTGTTGTTTCTTGACCAGAAAATGTGATCCCATTTAGTCCAATCTTATAAACTTGCACACCTCATGATGATTTGATCTCTCTTTGTCATTTCTTGGTCCCCAATCCATAAAAAAGTTATCCATCCTTTATAGATTTTATCTTAATTTCTTTGTCCCCAAGTAAAACATAAAGTAAAAAGGTAATCCACTTTTTGTCTCCTCTTTTCTAACCAAGTGCTTTACTTGGTCTCTAAGGCATGAAAAGTAATCCCTCCTCTTCATCCAATAGATTTTTACCTACAAAAATATTACATAATTAATATATTATACTATAAATTAAATACTAGATAATTATATATATATATATATTTTTTTTTATATTTTCTTAAATATTATCTTTTTGTGATTTTATTAATGTAATTAATAATAGGCAAATAATATAAAAAGGGTCCAAAAATGGGGTGTCTACATGGGGATAGAGAGACTCTAGGGAAAAAGAGAGAGGGAGTTGCTGAAAAAGAGAGAGAGGCGTGAGGGAGAGATAGAAATCAGATGGAAGTTTAATTAAATCCCTTAAATTAAGGAATTTAATTAGGTTAATTATTTTTTATACCCTCTCTCACTTGCTATAGGGATAGTGTGTTCCACTTGCCCCAATAGGTGCTTATAGCATGGAGCACATAGGTGCTCCATATAAATTCTATACATTTTCTCCCAATTCCTCAAATGCTATACGAAAGAAACTGCTTACCTAATTTTTTTTCCCAAATCCTCCAAATGTGATTTCTTCGGTCGGCGATGCAGAATCGGAGGGTCGATCGTCGATCGTTGAGCAAAGATCTTTCACGAACGCCAACCTCCACTAATCCTACTCTTTTGTTTCTCTCTCTCTCTCTCTCTCTCTCTCTCTCTCTCTCTCTCTCTCTTCTTCACACACACCCTTTTGTTATGATTTCAAGTGCTCACCGGAATTGATACCGATGACCGGATTCTGGAATAAGAAGATGATGCCGTGAATATCGAAGAAGAAGGTGTTTTAAGTATTTATACTCAAACTCACTTTGATAATACCGTTAAAATATTACCATTGCAGTATGAAAAATTATTTTTGAAAAATTTCATCTTTATCGGGACACCTTGGGTCCTATTTAATGGGGCTGCAAATTTTGTTGTAAATTTAGAGTAGAATTTGCAGTCTTGGCCAAAAGCTCTAAATTTAGAGCTAGGAAATTTTAACCACTCTGAAATATTTTTTGGCAATGGGGCTGCAAATTTGTAGATTTTGAGGATATAGAGCCTCTGTTGAAGATGTCCTTAGCTTATGAAGGCTGTTTAGGCAGGTTCAAATTGTATAAATTATAACCTATTAGAATAATGAATGTACGTAATTGGTTTGATTTATTATAAAACTAGGAACTGAGGAGCAGCTAATAAAAGTTAGTTCCATAAGATTTAAAAATATAAATAATTTAGGAACTGTTAAAATATAATTATCATTAGGATATAAAATTTTTGGATACGAAATGAGTTAATATATATTTAATATCTCCCAAGTGACTTTCATGATTTTTAAAATTTGGTTTCTGAAGTTGTTATTCATTATTTAGATTTTTATTTATTTTTTTCTAACTTTTTCTTACACATCTATTATTTTACCACTATCACTATATTTTTAAAACCTATTTACCTATTTTTTATACCCTTCTAAAAATGTATTTAAACCTTTTATTTGTGGCCCATTTGTATAGTCATTATCGGCTCTCTCTTCTCTCTCTCTCTCTCCAAACCAGCTTACCTGGATTGGTAAGCACACTCCATTTCCTCTCACCAAAAGACCATGAGAAAAGCCAAGATCATCAACAGTCCAATTACCAACAATATATCTCAAATTCCCAATCCCATTTCCCAGCACACCTTCTCAATCATCCTCACCTTCATTACTTCCTTCTCCATAGTCATGCCTTCATCATCCCACCCAACTATCCCACCCCCAATTCCAAAATTACACCTCCCAACTGCACACCAACTCTCATGGCAGCTCTCGGAGATGGCTTTCTTCCTCCACTTTGGACCCAACACTTTTACAGACACGGAGTGGGGCACTGTTCTCTCCATTAGCCTTTATTCTGAGCACCGTTCTCTCCACGAATCCTTCTCCTCCCTAGTCCTTCTTCGGCACTGTTTACCTCAGCCCTGATCCATCCCTCGTACACAATAACCGCTCCTTTTTTCGTGATCCAGTACCAAGGCCTACCATTGCGAGCCGGAGGATGCGGAGAGGGTCTCTTTCTCTCTCTCTCTCTAAAAGCCATGAATGAAGCCGGGAAAGGGAGAGGGGGCGAGAAGTGTGCAAGATGTACCAATCTTGGATGTGTCTTCCCAAATAATGAGAGCCCTGCAGTGAACTTACATTTGAAGTGAAAGATGGATCTCGTTATATGTTCATTATAGGGGGAAGTAGGACTGCAGCCTACCTAGAATGAGGCCCTCAAGATGGCAGGTGTACCGTGTGATGTTTCATCCTCTATTTCAAAGACAGAAAATCGCCGACCAAAGTCAACAAAGCCATAAAAATAAATATAACGTCCGCCATTTTGGGAATGTTTCTACTACCGGCAATCATATATATCAACCTTTATCAACTTAAGAGCACATCTGTATTAGACTATAATGAGTTGATTACGGTCGATCGAAATAAAACTACTTTCTTAATTCATAAATATTGCTTTCATACTTTTAATATAATTATCTTTTTTAAGCTAAAAGTACGCTTTTGTTCCATACTATCAATAACGATTATATCACGAATGAAAATCGAAATACAATTTACTCAAATTTATTTATCTATTTTCAAATATTATTTATCTACTACCTTCATTCCATTTGAAAATTAAGTAACAATTTGATTGTAGTCAAACCGACAATGTTTTACGTCCAAATTTGAGCATAAGTAGTATTTTACATATATTTTACAAAAGTTAGAATTTTATTTGTTGAAAAGAAAATAGAGATTTAAAAAGCTAAATTTGAATGTCAATCAAATTGATTATGAGGGGGAAAAAAGTACTTTTAAAATGAAACGAAAGGAAAGTAAAATATAAAATATCACATTCATTGAAAGACGTATATAAATATTTTAGATTTTATGTATGGTAAAAGTAATATTTTACAACACTTAAATGCATTTGTCTAAAATTTTGAGATAGTAATTAGAATTATCGTGAGTCCAAACTTTGGATCCGTATAAGAATTTCGCAAGCAAAATATGCAGTTGTATAAAGTAAATTTGGTTTGGATCTGCTTATGGAAGAGTGAAATTGTCGTGTAATTGATTATTTTCCAACTTATGAATAGTTTTAATAATACATAGGGCAAACTGCAGAAACGTTCTTTGTACTGAAAAAATATTTGGGAAAAAGTTTTTAAACTCAAGATTGCTTAATTTTTGTCCCTGTATGGAAAAAATCAAGCGCAATCGATCCTTAATTTTAATTTCGATCCAATTAAGTTTGAAATAGAAATAAGCATACATGATACTTGCTAATGGCGGAAATAAAAACATTCAATTCATTCATTTCCTCCGTCAAATTGAGTTATTTTCTTCAATTTTTACAAAAAGAATAAGTAAAAAAACGAAGAAAAAAATATGAGTGAATCTGATATTTTTTGCCCCACCATTAGCAAGTATCATACATGTTTATTTCTATTTCAAATATAATTGGATCGAAATTATATTTTAGGACTAATTGTGCTTAATTTTTTTTAATACAAGAATCAAAATTAAGTAATTTTAAGTTTAAAATATTTTTTTCAAATATTTTTTGAGTTCAAAAACTATGTCTTGAATTTGCCCAAACGTTTTTGAAAACTAATAAATTGCTCAGTAAAAATTGATTATACGTGACAATTTGAAACTCAATAAGCCCATCAATTCTATTAAATTTATATAATTAATCTATTTAAATGAATAATAGTTAATAAAAGAATAATTTATTGAAGAAGTTTAAATATATTAATTATCATTCACTTAATTATATAAATTAAATGGGTCTATTAAATCTCAAATTACGCCCCCCCCCCCCACACTCATAAAAATGACAAACAAAAAAATACATTTCCTAAAGAAAAAGATGATATATATATATGACTTTGGAACCTTAGATGAAAAGATCTTCCCGATATATAATACTACATTTAGACATTTTCATTCTGGGATCGATAAAATAAACCATTTCCATTATTTGACACATGTCATTGCGTCGCACCGATCCAACATCAAATCAGGAAATATTCGAATGAAACTATTTGCAATAAATTTATGCGAATTATTTTATACATTCTCTCTTTTTTACAATAAATATAAGTTTTATTTTAAATATTCATAATGATGATATATTGTAAATATATATATATCGTTTTAAAAACATTTAAAATAAAAGAGAAGAAATATGAATATCAACATTAGAATCAATCATTGTTTGCATGCTATGCAAACTGATGGATTATGGCCACTCGCAAGTTGAGGGGGTCGAGTGGCTATTAATATATGGGAGAAATTATTTGGTGGTCTCGTGTGATAACACGTGTGTTAATCATCGATCAATAAAAATTTTCTCCTCGCTATCAAGGTAGTTGTTGATGGATGGGATTTAACAACAACAAAGAAAATTATACCAACACTCATTTTCAACAAGTTCTTGCCTGGTTAATTATTGTGCACAAGATTTATTAAAAAAAATCAAACAAACAAACAAACGTATTCTATAAATTAAAGAGAATGGAGTTTTGTTTGACAGGGATAAAGGGAAAAAAAAGTTCTTCGACACTTTAACTAAAAATTATACGCGAGTATTTAGGTACTCTTTGTAAAAAGTGTTATTTCAGCAATTGAATCATATTTATTAGGTTGAGCGAGTGAAAAGTGAATTAAAAAAATAATTTTAATCGTCCTCTCTTTCTCTTCATGATTTTAGGCAGTTATCAAATAGATTGGCACAATTAATTTACATTTTTTATATAACATCATCCCATAATTAATTTTAGGTAGTTACCAAACGAATTAAGACAAATAATTCAAACTTTTCATATAATTTGCTATTCTAATAGATTCTGCAATATTCACATTCAAATCTTCGATCATCATATGGGAAGGTTAGTTAAAAGTCTTCATTTCGTCAGTGATTAATATTCATTTACCTTATACGTTTAATTCATCTTAACATTTGTAATTAAAATTTCAGCACTGAAAATGATGAAGAAATAATCATATGTATGCATTTGACCATCGATAATTAAGTTTTGTTCATTTATTTTAACGTTGGATTCATTTGCTCATAACATGGTGTTCGATTTGAGTTTTTGCATCACGGCATCGAAAATTAAATTATGTTCATTTACTTCAAAATTTAATTTATTTGCTCATAATATGGTGTTCTAATCATGTATAAAGAGAAATCGTAGAATTTTTGGAATAATATTAGGTTTAGATTGAGTTAATTTAAGCGTATTTTGGAATTTAAATGATTTTGATTTTCTTTTAGAAAAAGATTAAGAAAAATTCTTTAATTTTAAGAACTGATTAAATCTTGTAAAAGAGAGTATTATTTTGCAGATTCGAGGACTAATCTTTTCTAAGGAAGAGGGAATGATAGTAACCAACCAAGGATAACTTATGTTCATCCAAGTTCAATAAATGCTGATTCAAAATAAAGACTTGATCATGGAATTCTTTGAAAAGTGCAAGCCGATTAAACATGCAAGGAGCCTTGATAAATTTGATCTTTTCAAATTGATCCAAAGAAGAGTCGAAATTTGATTTGTCTCAACCCAAATATATGCATTGCTTGAAGATATCACAAGGTGAGCTACCAAACATTTTTAATGCATGAAGGATGAAGTTTTAGCCCCATTTTTTTGGCCCAAAACTCAAAGAAATTGTAGTCTGACGCAAAGGAATGTTTTTGAGTGCAACATTCCAAGTAAGAGTCGCCATCAAAAAATTGCCTCCGAGTTGAAAGAATTTCAAAATTACCTTGAGCATAAGAGCACAGAGATGACCTTGGAGGACTTGATTGTTAGACTTCGAATTGAAGAAGATGACAGAAGATTCGAGTCAAAGGCATCAAAGTATGAACCTAAGGCCTTGCTGGATCTTACTAAGGTTGATGTGGTGGAGCATGAAAAAGACCATAGCTCCAAGAACCACAAAATTGATAAGGGAAATGAGAAACTTGGAGCAACTGGTGGCGTCTCAAAACCACCCAAGTACAATTTCAAGAGAAAAGGCTTCAATTGTGGAAAGCATAGCCCTAGATCTTCGAAATGTCGTGCCTCGAAGAAGGATCATAAGATTCACATGGTCGATGAACTCGCCAAGAATGTGAAATACATAGACTTAATGACAATCATGTCCGAAGTAAACATGCTAAAGTCAAATACAAATGAATGGTGGATTGACACGGGAGCTATTAGGCATGTTTGTACCAATAAGTCATTTCACCTCATTCGAAACAGTTCAAGGGGAAAATGCTGCTTAAGATGACCTCCGACAAGATACTAACGCCGAAAGATATGTTATATGTACTAAAACTTCGCAAGAACCTTATCTTGGGTTTTATGCTCAATAAAAATGGTTTTCGCATTATGTTTGAGTCTGACAAGGTTATTTTGTACAAGTCAGGGATGTTTGTTGGGAAGGGTATTGTTGATCAAACTCTTTAATTTGCTTAAGCACATATCAAATTAATTCAAGCTTAAGTTCCATCCTTTGTTGAAAGTATCTTTAGAAATCTTAGTTTATACCACGGTGTTTGGTAGTAACTTAAAAATCTCGCTTTAGATATTGTTATATTTTCTAACACTGCAGAAAAAGCTCAAAGCTTTGATGATGGAAGGTCGTCAAAACAAGCAGCGAGCGCGATGCGAGCTAAGGCAAGAAAGCTCGAAAGCGAGCTACGGCGAGCATGTTGTTGGCAAGGAGAACACGAAGGGGGTGATCCCGTTAGGTTGGAAAGAGGAGCAAGTAAAGGGGCGAGCAACATTGTGCTTGATAAAACCTCGCGAGCAGAATCATGTTCGGCATGCGAGCAACGGGGCGCGGACAGCTATCACCAGCCGGATCCTTTTTGGGCAAGGAATCCTACAGCCCGTCTCCTAAAATAAACAAGTTTCCTTGTTTAACTTATTTTCCTATTTAAATGCTTCCTATTTACTTTAGGATTTTAATTGTAATTATTTTCCTTTTATTCTAGGATTTCCTATCCTAATTAGTTTTTCTATTTCCTATTTAGTAATTTTTCTTTTTAATAGTTGAATTAGGATTTACTAGTTTTCTTATTCCAAGTAAATTTAGGATTTCAATTTTGTAGCCTATATAAAGGCCTCTATTGTATTTATAAAATTATTATCTTGAGTTTATTGAATTAAAATTGAAGCTTTGGCTTTGTTTAGGAATTCTCTTTAAGAGATTTCGTTTATTCTTGAGTTATTTATTCTTGAATTTTGTTCTTGAATAATTAATTTTCCTATTGAGTTAATTGTGATTCAAGGGTTGAATAGCATTCACTCTTTTATCTTCTTGGTTCTTCAAACAATTACGTTTGTTGGGTCAATTAGCCATTCATTGCAAACCTTACCTATCAAGGTTCCTACGTTTTCGTTGGAGAAAGGGTTCTTAATCACATATTGGTTAAGGGTTCTCTCATCAAGTGGTATCAGAGCTAATTTTGATTGGTAAGTTCACCTTAACATCTATCTATCTTAATTTTGATTGGTAAGTTCGCCTTCACATCTATCTATCTTAATACAATATGTCTTCGCCCAAGAAAGAAGTAAAATCTGTTGGGTTCGAAGAATTACAACTCCTATACCTGGAGTTTAGTCGCATGAGGGCTCATATTAGCCAAGAAATCGATATGAAGCTCGGTAACCATCCTAAACCAAGGCGAGGATCTTTTCAGCAGCCTGAGTTTGCTTCAAATGAGGACGGTGGATTTGATGGGCGACGAGAGGACGGAAGGCGATTTGGGGGCGAGATGGTCGACAGAAATCTACGAAGCATTAAGATGAAAATTCCGGTGATTCAAGGAAAAGCCGACCCAGAAGCATATTTACAGTGGGAGAGCAAAGTTGATCGCATCTTCAATTGCCATAATGGCCGAGTTTGAACCTAAGAACATATGAAATTTAAGCTTTTACAAAGAAACAAAAGGATATTTTAAAATTTCGGTATCAAAAGTTTTAAAATAAAATCGAAGAATGTGATCTCAAGAAAGGATGTTAAAACCTTTAAAAATCAAATGAGAGAATCTGATCTCAAATGATATGAGAATGATGTCCAAATCGATTTAGGGTGCTTTGAAAATTTAAGATGCACTTGATTTAGATCGAGGTTGAAAACTAAAGCGTGCAATCCAGGGACAAGTATTTAATTTTTGCAATGAAGTTGAAACATCGAGGGGCGGAACAACAAGATTAGTATCCAATTTTGAGAAGCAAAATATTAGCTTTAATGGTGGTCAGATTTGAAACTAAAAACACTTTGGTTGTGTTCTTGTGCCTGATTTTCACCCATGATTTCTAATTTCTGATTTTTCTCTCTCATTGGTCCCACACTTTTTCTCTCTATCTCTCTCTTACTTTTCACTATAATTATTACAAAAACCCAAAAACCAAATCAATAAATCACCCATCCAAACACAATATAAAAGTTGGAGCTGGACGAAAGAAACAAAACAAAACAACAGTGGATATATATGTTTCAAAATTTTGAAAGATCAAATTAAAGAATGAGATTTCAAGTCACGATGTCTAAAAGAATTCCATTGGAGCTATAGCTTTTCAAAAACTTCAGCAATTTTGAAATGAGAGGCAAGTCATACGTGACTTAGAGCAAGGGTAGAAGTCAGGCTTGAAATATCGAGTATGAGTTTGAAATACAAAACGAAGTCGAGAACACTTAAGGAAAATAAGACTAGCCCCCACTGTTGAAAACCCAACAAAAAAAACCTTTAAATAAGAGTTTGAGCTTTTCAAAAGAAACAATAAGATAGTGTTTCAATTTGAATCCAAAGAATTTTAGAGATCAAATCAGAGAATGAGAGGCCAATTTCGTTCCAAAATTACAGGAGTTTGGGCTGAAAGAAACAATAGATAGAGCGAAATTTGGAGTTGAAGAATTTTAAAGAACAAATAAGAGAATATCAATTCAACCGAGAAAATTACAATGAATTTTATAGGATTTTTAAAAGCATAACTGATTGTGAAGTAAGAGGCAATTTGAATAGGATTTAGAGTCAAAACAAAAGATGCATTTGTTTGGGGCCAAAGATGAAAACCGGGTATGAAATCCAGGGAATGCTTTTGATTTCTGAAATAAAGTTGAAAACATTAAGGCGAAACAAGATCAGTGTGTAGTTTTGACAACCAAAAAAATTAGATTGAATAAGTGGCCAAGTTTGAAATTGTTTGAGGTCGACGAAACAAACAAAACTTGGGACAAAACTTTGGGGTTTTAAAATTTTTTAGATCAACATAGAGAATGAGATTTGATGTGACGCTGTTAAAAAATTCGTTGGTCGAATGGGTTAACAAGAGATTGATTGAATGTGAAATGATAGACAAGTCGAAATATATTTAGGGTGCTTTGACTTTCAAAAGAAAGTTGAAAAGAGTGAGGCGGAAGAAGATTCGAATTCAATGTTGTTAATAAAACAATTACATTTAATTAATGGCCGGGTTTGAACCTAAGAACATATGAAATTTAAGCTTTTACAAAGAAACAAAAGGATATTTTGAAGTCGAGAACACTTAAGGGAAATAAGACTAGCCCTCAATGTTGAAAACCCAACAAAAAAAACCTTTAAGAGTTTGAGCTTTTCAAAAGAAACAATAAGATAGAGTTTCACAATTTGTATCCTAAGAATTTTAGAGATCAAATCGGGGAGTGAGGGGCCAAGTTTCTTCCAAAAATACAGGAGTTTAAGCTGAAAGAAACAATAGGAAAGAGCGAAATTTGGAGTTGAAGAATTTTAAAGATCAAATAGGAGAATATCATTTCAACCGAGAAAATTACAAATAATTTGACAGGATTTTGAAAGGCATAACTGATTGTGACGTAAGAGACAATTTGAATAGGATTTAGAGCAAAAACAAAAGATGCGTTTGAGTTGGTCCAAAAGATGAAAACCGGCTATGAAATCAAGGAAATACTTTTGATTTCTGAAATGAAGTTGAAAACATCGGGGTGAAACAAGATCAGTGTGCAGTTTTGACAACCAAAAATATTAGGTTGAATAAGTGGCCAAGTTTGAAACCGAAAACATAGGGAGTTTAGGGTCGACGAAACAACCAGAACGTTTGACAAAACTTTTGGGTTTTAAAATTTTTTTGAGCAACATAGAGAATGAGGTTTCATGTGACGCTGTTAAAAAAATCATTGGTCGAACGGGTTTATAAGAAATTGATTGAATGCGAAATGAAAGACGTGTCGAAATACATTTAGGGTGCTTTGACTTTCAAAAGGAAGTTGAAAAGAGTGAGCCGGAAGAAGATTTGAATTCAATGTTGTTAATAAAACAATTACATTTAATTAATGGCCGAGTTTAAACCTAAAAACATATGAAATTTAAGCTTTTACAAAGAAACAAAAGGATATTTTAAAATTTCGGTATCAAAAGTTTTAAAATAAAATCGAAGAATGTGATCTCAAGAAAGGATGTTAAAACCTTTAAAAATCAAATGAGAGAATCTGATCTCAAATGATATGAGAATGATGTCCAAATCGATTTAGGGTGCTTTGAAAATTTAAGATGCACTTGATTTAGATCGAGGTTGAAAACTAGAGCGTGCAATCCAGGGCAAGTATTTAATTTTTGCAATGAAGTTGAAACATCGAGGCGGAACAACAAGATTAGTATCAAATTTTGAGAACCAAAATATTAGCTTTAATGGTGGCCAGGTTTGAAACTAAAAACACAGAGTTTGAGACGGAGGAAAGAAACAAAACAACAGTGTATATATAGGTTTCAAAATTTTGAAAGATCAAATTAGAGAATGAGATTTCAAGTCACGATGACTAAAAAAATTCCATTGGAGCACAGGTTTTTAAAAACATCAGCAATTTTGAAATAAGAGGCAAGTCATACATGACTTAGGGCAAGTTTTAGAAGTCAGGCTTGAAATATAGAGTATGAGTTTGATATACAAAACGAAGTTGAGAAAACTTAAGGGAAATAAGACTAGCCCTTAATAATGAAAAACAAACAAAAAAAACCTTTAAGAGTTTGAGCTTTTCAAAAAAAAACAGTAAGATAGAGTTTCAATTCGTATACTATGAATTTTAGAGATCATATCAGGGAATGAGAGGCCAATTTTCTTCCAAAAATACAGGGGTTTGAGCTGAAAGAAACAATAGGATAGTGCGAAATTTGAAGTTGAAGAATTTTAAAGATCAAATAAGAGAATATCAATTCAACCGAGAAAAATACAAAGAATTTCATAGGATTTTAAAATGCATAACTGATTGTGACTGAGAGACAATTTGAATAGGATTTAGAGTGAAAACAAAAGATGCGTTTGAGTTGGGCCAAAGATGAAAACCGAGTATGAAATTAAGAGAATGCTTTTGATTTCTGAAATGAAGTTGAAAACATTGAGGCGAAACAAGATCA
>JAOWAN010054063.1:0-13178 GCA_028566635.1 Lobelia cardinalis
TAGATATATTTGATTTTTATTGCATTTTGATGGAGGTTTGGTTTTTTGACCCCCCCCCCCCCCTCATTGCTTTTATTGTAGCCCTTGGGCACTCTAAGTGGTCAGGTACTAAGCCACCTCCCCCCCCCCCTTTTCTTTATTATTTTATATTAATAAATTCCTGAGAGTGCTGCCCCTCTCCCTAAAAAAAACATATCATGACCTAAAGGTTCTCCAGGAAGCCATAGCATTCAAAATTAGAACAGTTTTCAAAATTTTAACTGGTTCTTCCATGAGTAAATTTAGACCATATGATGAAATCACAAAATGTTCAATAGTACTCAATCAACAACTTTTAACTTTATTAAATTCCAAATCTTTGGCACATAAACTCTCCTTGGCGAATGAGCTCCACACTTCCTGAATTAGCTCCTTGTGGGATCATATCCAATCCAAACAGGAAGGAACCTCAACTATGTCCTTCTACTAAACTACTCTACATGAGCACATCTAACAGTTGGTTACATCATCTCCCTAATCATGCGACACCTTTGAAATACGTTTTTGATGATAATCAAGATAGATAAATCCAAAACTGGTATTAATATGAAACTAGGATATGCCCGCGGGCACGGTTCGACGTGAAAGTAATGAAGAATTAACATTGAAAGTTAACAAATTTAATTTATAAAAATTATTTTATAATTAAGTTTACAAAAAATGTTATAACCAAGTTTACAAAAATTGATTATAATTTGATCAGCTCATCTTTCATGTATTTTCTTTTTCTGTCAATCGAAGAAAAGTACTTGTCGGTATTATTAGGAATGCTTTCCACCTAGCCTTGAATACAATAATCTAAAAGATTCGAAAAAACAATCTATCATCAATATTATTCTAAATTTTAATCAATATAATAAAAAGCACTAATTTTAATTTTAATTTTAAATTTTTCTTCAATATTGCCATCTTTTCTAATTAATTAAGAACATTAACAATAATTACAACAATAATAATTAAAATTTTACCATTCAGCTTTAATATAATGGTAGTTTTTTTATTTATAATGTAATAGAATTTTATATATTTAATTCTAAATATCAAGCCCAACCCCAAACTTTTGTAAAGAAAGAAGCCCAAATAAAGACCAAGCCCAAACCCAAATTTAAATCCAAAATCAAGTTCAAACCCAAATCAGAACTGAGTGTATAAATACAAAGAAACCCTAACCTTGGCTTCATTTCATACCTCTCCCGTTGAACATCAGCCTCTCCGTCGTCTGCTTTCCCGTCGTCGCTCACCAACACTACCCCCACACCGTCAACACCTCTATCTCCTATCTCGCACTCTCTCTTCTCCACCCCAATCCGCCGCCAATTTCTTCGGTTCGCGAATCCCCACTCCTCACCTTGAACCACCCTCTTCCTTCCGAGCACCCACAAATCCAAACCCTTATTGAAGAAGATACCGTACCCCCGTTTCTTCTTCAAAAACGAAGGAAAGTTTTCTATGCTGCCGCCGCAACTGATTTACTGCCACCGATCCACCGTATGCGACCGCAACAAAGGTACAAACCACCCTCTCTCTCGACGTTTCGACCCAATCACTACCACACCACCTAAACCCGACACCCACCACCTCCCATACACCATTTCCCTTGAACCGAAAGCACCCATACCTTTAAACGAACCACTCACCCCACACCGAAACTAAACCCAAATTTAATTTTCCTCTTCATTCTCCTCCCCTTTCCTCTTAAAACCCACTACTTATTTTTATCTTTTTTTTCTGTTGTTTCAAAGTTTCTTTTTTTTTCAAAGGTTATTATTTTTTGTTTCAGATCTGTCTCTCCTTCCGTCAAGCGAAATAGAAGCTTCTTCGATTTTCAGTAATTGTGTGAAGATATTAATGTGCAAATGAAGTAATCCCAGTTTTTTTTCTACTGTTCTTCAAGCAAATGTATTAGAAGATTGGTGAAGATTAGTGTTTTTTTTTTAATTCTGCAGTGGTGAAGATTGGTGCTTTTTGTTTGCATAAGATTCTTTTTTTGTTTGCGTAAGATTCATTGTTTGAAAGCTAGTAGTACTGAAATGGTCATTCCATGAATAGTACACTCTATGGTGAATGAACAGCTGAATTTTGAGATTTGTATTTTTTTTGAAATTTGTGATTTCACTGTTACGACCATCACTTCAATGAACAGTACGTTGCCTACATGGACAACTCGTCCATGTATTATAGATAATTCTTTAAGTTATATTGAGAAATAGAAATACACTACAGCATCAGCTCCTATGCTCTGTGTTTCATAGATCCAAGGACGCCATTCTTTTTAGAAATAGCATCCATTGTTTTCTTATTACATTAATAAGTATTTATCACAAAGGAAACTAACCTGTATCTCTCCATTTTATCAATCTCTTCATTGGAATCCTCAATCTGCATTGCACTTTTACATAATCAAAACCAATAAAAAAGGAATGAGAATGAAAACAGAAGCTATCCATCAAGCAGTACTTGACCCTTGAACTGAATTCCGCATGCAACAACATAGAAATCATTCAGCATGTTGCAATCGGAATTCAGAACATATTAAGAAGGGGATGCAATCAGGTCAAACATATACGATAGTAGCCTTTGAACTGCATCAACATTCACTTAAGGCGTATTGCTTGCCAACTGATAAAGTTGAGAAATCTGCAATATGTACTACGAAAGAATGACTTGAACTTTGAGGTGTTATTACCCTAACCATATAGAAAAAAGTGAAATGGAACCGCAGCTATAAACCTTCATCATCTAGTTATGAACAACACACTTGGACAAATTATGATGATAGTAGGATCATGACAAGCTGAAATTTTAGATATAAACAGAATAAACTGCTTCAGTTCGTAATAGAAGCCTCACCTCTGCAACCAATGCCTTGGAACTCCAAACAAAGGCACCCTGAAAATGATCATGGCAGTTAAAGAAGCTAAACAGTTCCTTGATAAAGAAGACTAAAAAGAATTTGAGTTCATTACTCAACTTGACTATTCGGAAACTGTTCAAAACAGCTATTGGAGCACTAGTCTCTCATCTCTATCCTTTTCCCCTTAAAAAGAAATTTAACGACAAAAATTAAGGAACGCACATAAGCTTGCTCTCTCCTTTGTGGCAACCGTCCAACTATGAACCTTTCTTTTCATAGTAACTCTTAATATTTTGGTTGTCCAAGGAACACAAGTAAAGCTGACCCACTGTCCGAACCATGGACTTTGGTCCCACAGGTATAGCAGATGCATGATTTGTTGCAGCAATCCTTGGTCTAATCGCAATGTTTTTGGAGAATTACACGACCACATTGTTACTATATTTTTGGTGCGGGTATAATTTATGTTCTTGGCAAATATAAGGCTTCAATGATTATTTATATTGAAGTCAGTTCACACTAAGGTCCAAGGAACTTTACTAAGGTATATGTTAACTAAGGTCAAAACGAAAGGCATGTGTGAGTTTAGTATACATGTTTGATCCTTCATAATCAATGACAGGTACTCCTTTATCTGGGATACCAGTTCCTTAACTGAAATATCATAATTCATGTTGTTTAAATATGTGAAGATGAGAAGAACGTGTACGAATTTCTGTATTTTTAACTTGATTTACAAACATATTACGTAACTTATTTATACATGAATTTCACAATCGTAACGACTCCTTAATGGTGTCAATGTCACGGAAGTGTGGTTTGTGGAGGCTTGTCGGTAAGCGTGGATATATTGGAGGCGCATGACGATTAACACTAGAGTCAGAGGAACACGTGTTGCTATCACCCTCCCTCAAACTCAAGGTGGTAATACTGAATCCAACTTGATACTCGAGTTGCCAGGTAGAAGGTGAAATAATCATATAAGAACAACACCCATATAGAGCAGCTGGTTGCAATGAGCATTTGTGGCTTGACAGACAGCATTTACTCGAGTGGGTGAAAGTTAAACCAATTATTTGATAGGAAGCCAATATAAAATATCAGAATAAATTCATCTTAGTGATGATAGAAAATAGAGCTAAGACGATACAACTTTGACGAGAGAGATTCAGAAGCAGAGTAAGCGTTTGATGAAGCTTTGACGATTGAAGATTCCTCACCGGACACAACAATAACTCCCTCAAATCTTCAAGGAATTAAAAATTTGAGACAATGATAAGCACTGAAGAGGCACTTACCAGATGCTGTTGATCAGTTCATAGTGGTCAAATATGCTGTGGACACCATCCACTGAAGAGGAACTAACCAGAAGTAACTTCTTGAAAATGTCAAGGAAGAACAAAAATGCCAGACCATGAATTGCCACTGCTAAGGCGGAGACCATCAGCTGAAGAGGCGCCGACTAGACATATTAATAGTGGTCAAACATGTGGGGAAGATTACCTGCTGAGACAGTGCTGACCATGCGGGGTTGATAGTGGTCAATGATGTGATTCAGGATGCTAACTATGCACTGATGTGGAGCTTCCAAAAAGGCGGCGGTTCATTGCTTAACAGAAGACCAAAACACTGAGGTTGTGTTTGGATGGGTGATTTTTTGATTTGGTTTTTGGGATTTTGTAATGATTATAGTAAAAAGTAAGAGAGAGATAGAGAGAAAAAGTGTGGGACCAATGAGAGAGAAAAATCAGAAATCAGAAATCCTGGGTGAAAATCACCCAGGAGAACGCAACCTGAGTCACTACCCCTGATACCGGAATGACTAATATCCCCTACTATATTCCCTCCATAAAAGGTGGTGTAAAAGGCGCAACTTGAAGCAAGTATCTGAACCAATTTGGAGCATGGATGGCGCTTCTAGTCGTTCGTGAGAAGAAAATAATAAAAATGCCCTTCGAATTGGCTTGATGTGCCAACGAACTCACCAGGAACTTACAGAACTGGCTGAAAGTTCATTGTAACAAGGTTTTGACCACATATGAAGAAAGTTTGGCAGAAAAGGAAATTTCACATAGTACCTCAAAAATAGGAGGATCCTGGATGAAGAATGAGAACCTAGAGGGGAAAATGGAAAGCTTATTAACTTTCGAGCACAGAGCAAGGATCCCGGACTCTTGCAGAAATTTTTCGTTCTTTCTCCATTTTTTTTTTCCCTCTAACCCTTCAATAGTTTTGTGCCTAGCCATTCACCTCAGCTTTTCTCCTTCTTAAGTTTTACTGGCTCAATCACGCAAAATAATTTCCACTACCACTCTTTCTCAAAACTCATATAATATCTATGTCTCGATGCAGTCACCAATGGCCACTTGGTCTATTGATATTCCCTTCTCTTTCCTAACGGTAAGTTAGAAGTTCAAGTCTTGTTTGAAACAATATTGAGGAGAAATTATATCTTGTTGAAGATATCTCCTGGATTTAACCCCTCGTTCTTACTCTTGTAAGACCTACTTAATAAGTAATAAGGGTTGGGGTAAGGTCTATGTACCCTCCAATTTTTTAAAAAAAAAACATATTTATGCAGTTCTAAGTCGAGTGGTTAGGCAAGTCTGTGAATGATAGTACATGGACTGCTGAATAGGAATTGAAAAGGACAGATCAAGCATGCTGAGTTAGTCAAGGTCTTTGCACTGAAGTCATGTTCTTCTCAACGCCTGGGGATGGATGCAGGAGTTATTCGGTAGATGTTGCTAGCATCTACTAGAATACTGATTCGAGAATGCATGAGTTGTCATTTCTTCAAGTTTGGGATTTACTAGCAATGTGGCCTTCATTGGGCATGATTGCCCAAGCAGCCACAATATAGTTCAAAGCTACAGATAGAATCGTGCTTCCAAGACAGCAGTATATCATTCTTCGAACAGTCCGATGCGAGATTGATTCATTTATTGAAGACAGCAAGAGGTTGAATCGCGAGTAAGTTCACATTCCTAACGGTGGGAACAGAATGGCATTGATGCAATCGCTTGCGAATGGGTCAAATGATTGTTCGGCCATAAGCAGGCCATCCAGTGGATACTCTGCAAGTCTTAAGGAGTCAAACGTAGTATCCAAAGATGGCTACCAATTCAGCTAGGAAGAGTAATTACAAAAAAGTGCAAAAGATGTACCCAACTGTACGCAGCTGATCTGAGCTACTTCTTCATAAGTTGGTAGCAAGGGCATCAACTAGTCAAATGGAGGAGATCATGCATGCCCATGACAAAAGACATGCGAAAAGAAGTCTAAGGCACACAATTAATGAGCGGGCTTGGCTCAGTGACAGGCAAATGATGCACAGTGTTGTGTGACCATGATCCAATTTGTAAACAGCACCAGACGGATATGGCACAGTGCACAATAACCCACGAAGATGGCATGCTTACAAAACTCAAAACATTTGCTACATACTTAATCAAATGTATTTTCTATATGCTATTTAACAGTCAATGCCTATTAGAAACCCCTAATACATCAAAAAGTAACCAAACATATAATAAACTAGATTTAAATGCCAAGATAACTAGTGTAGGCTTCTAAGAGAGTAATTCTTGGTTTGAGATTGAACGTGCTCCCTAATCACCAGGAAAATTACTAGATATCTAGCTTTTTCCTGCCAATGCATCAAATCAGTCCAAATATTCCATCATTACTGAAAACAGATGATAGAAGAAGATATGCAAAGAGCACTGTACCTATACTTGGTTAGGCAAAACTATAGTTAAACACACACACAAACGCACACGTATATATATAGAGAGAGAGAGAGAGAAGGAGAAAGATGATTGTATTGATGACATATGCACAAGTATATTCCATTTCTTTCTTATAAAGTATTGTTGCTCTTATTCTCTATTTGATTTGAGTTAGGATGCATCTTGGTTTATATCTCCAGGTGCTAGTGCCAGTGTAGCCAATGAGGGTAACTGTTGAAAGCTTGACACAATTGCTTGGGCAATCTCTAACAATCAGACTTTAGATAGGTGACCAAAGAAAGAGCAACTTGTTCCCAGTCCCACTATACTTAGAGCCGTACGGACATGACTGCATTCAAATCTAGGCTTAGCAGTAAATACATAGAAAGTTTAGAGTATCAGAAAATAGCATCAATGATGGGAGTACATACGTTTCCAAATGCAGAATCCCGCCCAAAACGATCAGATGTGGCGACCCAGACACCTGGGCAACCATCTTCCCTCAAGAGATCAACCTATTAGTTACAACAGGCTAATAAGCACATCCATAGATCATCAGCCAGAAAAAGGCGTCAAACATACCGGTTTTCCAGCATTAGAAACTGGAAGAGATCAAAAGTTACAAGTCCAGTTGAAAAATGGTACAAACATAACAAGGGGAACGCATAAACCACAATATTTTTGGGGATTAACAGATTATTGCTAAATTGATTTTCAAACTGGCAATACAAACTATAAAGATAAATTGTGATCAAACTCACGTTCTAAACCAAGTAACAGCATATGTAAAGGAAACTAATTCCGAGCATCGGTCAAATCTTACAACTTTCTTTGACAGATACTCCCTCCGTTCCATAATAGTAGTCCTTTTAGAAGTTAAAATTTGTTCTAAAATAATTGTCCTTTTAGGATTTCTAGGAAGTTTTTACACATACTTTCCTAAATTACCCTCTTACTTTCCCAACTACCAATAATCATTAATTACACTTTATCTCTTTTCTCATTAATAAAAAGAAACTATTTAATGAGGATAAATTTGTCAATGTAAATTAGTTCTTAATATATGTGCATAAGTCTAAAAGGTCCACTATTGTGGAACGGAGGGAGTAACAACAAACATAAGAAACCACAAAGCATGAAACTCTTGAGAGAGGAGAGAGATAGAGAACCTATGCATTCATAAACTCATTCAAAAACCGGAACAAGCACATACACCCTGTTAGAGCAGAGATGCACGAACTGAAGTTCAAATGCACCGATGTTAAGAGTGGACGTCTACATCACTTGTAACAGTCATGCATATGCAGCATTCAATTCCAAAGTTTATCAGTGGTCATGTACTAAGCTATCTGCTGTTTAATGCATATAAAATAAATTAACTCCCAAGACTCCTAAGTGCAAGCTAAAAACTTTACAATGTACATGACAGTAGAACAAGCCATGCCCACGCCTGCGCTTGTCCTTTTTCTACTTCTCACCCTATCTGAGTCTCAAACAATATGCACTCGAGCAGTAGCCCCGCATCAGAATGAGTATGCAGTTGAAACAGACACTTGTACATTGTCAAATTTCCAAGAGGACAATAATAAAGAAAAGGTTCTACATCTCTGACCACCAAAACTTGATGCACCTTAAGAAGATATGCATTTATCAATTTGCAGGCATAAACTACACTCACCTCTTTCAAAATCCATGTATCAGCACTGCTCTCACCTGTGTACACTACATCAATACTGCAGCATCATGAGATCTCACATTAATAAATGCTATGAGCATCAGAAATATCCTAAAGAGAAACTGTGAAATATAGGGAGTTAGTTTTGTAGTTATTATACACATAAGAAATAACTAACTTGCATCATAAACATGTCAAGCCTGTCGTTTCAAAATTTGAAGAGTTATCAAAAAGAAAAAGGTAAGAAGAATCACCCTCTTTTAGAAAACAATTTACTTAGTAATCCCAATAAATGGCAGCGGACAAGATATCCATTTTACAAAGACGGCAGAAAACAAAACCAGAAGCAAAATGAAGAACCTATAAACCAAAATTGACCGAAGTAGCTCTGTGATCCTTTTTAACGATCGAGAAGCACCTCAAGATCCCTAGTAAATCCATGATAACTATCTCTTTCCCCATTCAGATGCACCATCTTTTCCTTGCTTTAAACCTCCCCATTTTTTGATGTGAAAATCTTGCCTTATTCCAGGCGTATACACAGCTCATTAGCAACTGAAAATAACTTCATGATAGACATTCCAGTAGCATCATAAAGGCTGGCTAGTATATATTTTGTAACAAACTCAAAGGTAGCAATGTATCTCAGTAGATCAAGGCAGGAGTGCTTTGGAAAACTGGTAGTGCCATATTGGGGTAATGAAATTAATATTGCTTTTTCGATTGTGCCAAGGTGTAGAATGTAAGAGTCTCACTTCCCGAGGAGGCGTGGTTAACTCAAAAACAAGGGAATAGAGTGTTACGGGTTTTTTTTCTCGCTTGTTTAGGGTCTCCAATGCCAGAATGACCCGATTTCTATATTTTTTGAGCGGGATGGTGGTAATACTTTTCATGAAATATCAAAATTTCACGAATTGGAGTCATAGGTGCTCAAGATGTCATTGTTTTGCTCAATCCGCTTCTGGATTCACGTTCTTCTGCTTTAGGTTGACAGTAGATCTTAGTCCAAATCAACCAGTGGTGTCTTTTCAGCCTCATCTTTCATGAGAAAATGTTACTAGGAACCTTAAATCCTTAGCCATTTCCATTTGGAAATGAAAAGTTCCAGTCAAGCTTAAATCCTTTGCATGTTCTCTCCAATGATTAGCATCAAAGGGGAAGGCCTAACTAGGCCATGTCGCAAGATATTTATGTAATGTAATTGAGGTCATGAGCACCTATGCTTACAATTTCCCAACCGTGAGAAGGTTGTGGTGATTCTTGTTTGATATTTATTGTCAGAATTGGATTAGTCCCAGCTGCGAGTGTAGGTTTGAGGAGCGGCAATGATGCTCGGATTCTGAGGGACTGCACCGTGTTTGGCAAGTGGTGGGACCTATGAACGAGGGGAATGCTCACATTTCATGGTTCAATCCTCTTTTATAGTAGAAGATATCTTTCCATGCTCACTTTGGGCCTCAACTTTTGGGGCCTTTAGAGGAGTGCCCACTGCCCACAGTAAATCTTACAAGGGATATGTGGGCAGCTCTCCAGGAATTTACTTATTTCTGCTTTCCATTGTACTTGTGTACTTTTCCTTCTTTAGACTGGTAGATGGCTTGTTCATTTCCATTTTATAATTTTTCTCTTCATCTAATAAAATTTCCTCTTACATTGAAAAAAGCCATGTTATCTCGACCCTCATATTTGTGGAAGTACCAGTGGCGAATGACACGACATAACATGGGTGTGGCTGTGGTAGTGATTTGGCTATTTTGTACACTACATATTGCGTAAAATCTTGAAATCTTGGTGGATCTGACACTCAGATCCAGACCTGTATCTGATCCTCATAGCCAACTACATCTAACAATGATCAAAAAAGAACACTTCTTAGGCAAATGAACACCTGGGAATATGAGCCAAATTAGGTGGAATTCAAGACTGACAACTAATGACACAAAACTCAGCATTGCCATTAAAATACCAAAATAATTTGATAGTGCTAAGAGGGTGTAAAGTAGGGAATGTCCCCTAAACAGCTGTGGTATTACCATAGTTGTTAGGAAAGGTTTTGCAATTTGACAGATCGCCTTAAGAAGAAGAAAAAAGGCCGGGGAAAGCTAATCCCGAAAAAGGACGCCGTCCTTGGTCATCTACTTCATCAGGCAGACTCTTCGCCTCTGCGGCAACACTTGAGTTGTTTGATTCATACTCCATCCTTCCCCGTCGAATAGAACTCCTCTGCAAGAACTAGCATGTCCCCTGCATGTGACCGTGCATTTTCCCTCCATGTGCCATCCCGCACCACAGCAAAAAACACAACAATATCGTCTGCAACCCTTGCAAAGCACTCCCATACTATAGGACAACCTACGCGACAAGCCCCCTCACTCTACCACTTACCATCCACAAATTCCTTGGTTAGGACGTGACCGAGGTAGTACACTGTCTTTGGGATTATTGAGGTTTTTGGATAGGAAGCTCAAGCACAAAGCTTCAACACATGGTTCACTTATTGGGAACACGTGGCCTGACCAGGTATTTGAAGGAGAACTGTGATTCGCTCTTGCAAGGGGACACACAACATTCAGAGGCAAACAAACATGAATCACCCAGTTAGGAAATGCCACCTTGTTACATAAGCAAGTAGGCTTTACCCACTACCTACAAATAGCTGTTCACAACCATTTATGACGGATATGTCTCTCTTGCTAAGGAGAAGCCTCTCATAATTCTACTGATCACAAGAATTCTCGCTGACAGTGATGTCCTCTCTTACAGCCCTAGCCAGTCCGCGCTTCCACCCTCTTCTCCATCATATTACACAATCCCTTAGTATTATATGACCCATACCCCTAGTCTAGAAACCACCTGAAGGACTACCCATCTACGGTCCCAAAAAAGGTTCATATTTCCTTATAGAGAAATAAACATAAGAGTATAAGACAAGTCAAATTATATTCAACATACTTCATTATGTTTAGATTCTAAAAGTTCACTCATCATAAGAATAGAGGTAAACTATCAAAAATTAATTCTATAAATTCGCCAGAACAAGTAATAGTTTTTAATGTTTGGTCAATTTAAATCATTTTGAGAAAACGTACTCGGAAGTTTTCTTTGAGGGAGCACGGACAGAAGGAGTGCGAGTCTGTGACATAATCATACAGGCATGATTCCATTATAGTCCCCCCGCCCCTCTAAGATGATCCGTCTTCCCCTTTTTCGTTTGTCTCAGAAAGATAGTCCAATTTCTAAAGAAGGCTAAATTGTGTAATTTAGAAATGGTACAAACAAGTAAATCTATATTCTTAAGAAAATTTATATGTACAAACGGACAATATTTTTGGAACGGGGAGAGTACCTTTATTGTTACTCTAAACCTCTTTCCAAACAATAACGTTGTCTCTAATAATATGTTGACTGTTGTAAGATTTGTTTTCTGCCATAAAGTAGCATTTTTATATTGTTTAAAATGTTTAGTTTAAAAATACATCCGTCCTTCCATAAATATCTAAACTGATCACATGAATAGGTTTTGATTGAGCAAATTGATGTCAATAATCACTAAAACTATGACATTGTCTCACTGTCGCAAAGTAGAAACACAAACAATTTGAATTATGGTGTCAACTAACCACCAAAAATAATACAATCATTTTGGCAAATGTTTCTATTCTGATGACCCTGCCAAACATGGGAATATTTTGAATCCAATTCAAGGTGCAATCCTTGCAATGGTCAACCATATAGCATGCACTCCCTCCACCCTCCCATCAACTGCCTCAACTAATATGTTGCACACGTACATTAGTTAAACCAAAAAACTACAAACATCAGAAGATATTTTGAGAAACGGAATTCTTTTCAAACTTTTCCACCTTTGATCAGCATATTACAGATCCTCCATTAATAAGGAGGAGGAGATGCCCTATCCAGGGCTGATGCTAACCTAAGCAACAGAGCTATGCCATTACTCATTCTCCTGTGCATATCGACTCGAACATTACATCCATTGACTTTCTCTTTTCTATTTCTGATGCACCACTAAATATTTACTCTTCTCCCATGCAACATAAACATGTATTAGAACTCTTAACTATTATCGTAAAACAAAACAAAACTATCCTTGCACATTCATTGGCATGACTTCCTATTAGCAAGTGGACAGTTCTGGTCTGTAGCAGAGTGTGTACTAACAACAGAAGGAAGATAAGAATCTGCTAGTTTCTAACGATGTGAAAGCCTCTCCTTCAACACAACAGAAGAGAACCCCACCATTCTCTCAACATGCACAAAAATATGTCCCCAGGTATACACTGGTGAATGGAGAATAAAGTACAGCATTAATTACAACAATACAACATGTTGGTTCTGCTATATGCAAGTCTATACTAGATGCATGATTAACTTTGTTTGCAAAAATATTACCAAATTATCAACAAATAAGTGATTGCCTTCACGTAAAACATGCAATTCTGTGAGTTTCTGCAGAAACCAGTACTCACAGTCAAGTGGCTATAGAAAGAATGTGTTTCAAGGACAGCATAGTAAGATACAGCATGTACTAGCACTTAGTAGACAACTTATGAGCTTAGCAACAAAAAGTAAGAAAAACTATAATTTTAGTTTCAAGCATACGCGTAAGTACCCTCTAAAATTTTCCTTGTGTGTATGGAGCCCCGACATCATGGCATCAAATACAACTACCACTTTCACTCCTGCAAATGATCAAATGCAATGAATGAGATATTAAATAAAATAGAACAAGAAATCAAAAATTACATAATTTTAAATTAGAGCATCGAGTTTAATGAACAATAACATCTCTCTCTCTCTCTCTCTCTCTCTCTCTCTCTCTCTCTCTCTCTCTCTCGCTCTCTCTCTCTCGCTCACG
>JAOWAN010054083.1:0-13176 GCA_028566635.1 Lobelia cardinalis
TCGTATTTAGATTATATTAAATTATATTAATAACCAGATTTATTAATAAATTTTAATTGTTGTTTTATTTTATTTTTATTTATTCTAATTTAATTTTCTACTTTTAATTTGTTGTTTAATTAATTTTATATTCATATTCAGATTATATTAAATTGTATTAATAATCAGATTTATTATTAAATTTCAATTTATATTAATAAATTCCAAATTATTAACATTCCTATTATGTTAAATATAATTTCATTATTACATTATTCTAATTTTTAATTTCAGTTTCTTAAAATTATTATTATAACAGATTATTATTTATTATTTATTATTCAGATTATTTATGTTAATTTACATAAATGAAAAAAATTGCAAGAATAGTAAAAAAGCACTTAAAAAATTCCAAAATTTCTCAAGCATTCACAAAACATATATACAAATCGAAAATTTATTAGAATCAAGAATGGACAATTTCTAAAAAACTAACAAATAAATCATAAAACATATATATCATTCCATTGTTTGAGTGTGTAAGCTCTATGTTCGTGTGTGTGTTGTGAGAGAGATCAGATAGAGAGAGAGGCAAGAGAGGGACGAACCTGCAAGAGAGAGAGAGAGAAAGATTGAGAGCGCTAATTGCTGGATTGCTTGCTGGAGTGCTTGGCTAATTTGAAATCGCCGGCGGCGACTGATGAACGAGCGTGAGAGAGATGGAGTGGAGAATGGGGGGAAATGGCATGAGAGAGAGCGCAGTGGGGGGCGGCCTAGGGTTTGAGAGTGAAGAAGAAGAAGAAATGTCGAGGGAGGGTGTCTGACCGATTTATATACTTCAACACAGCGACGGACACCGTCGCTAAATATACTGGTGGCGTCGCTATGAAGCCAAACACCATTTATTGAAAATTCAAACTAATCTCAGCGACGGAATCCGTCGCTAAACAAAAAACAAACAGCGACGCCCACTTTCCTTTTTTGTGACGGACTCCGTCGCAAATTTTGGCGCCAATTTCCCGCCAACTTCTGGCGCGAGTTTAGCGACGGAGCATAATTTCTGCGACGGCTGCTTATACAAATTGCGACGGAGACCGTCGCTAAATTTAGTAGACTTTTACTTAATTGGCATTTGACCTTTTAACGACGCTGTCTACCACTGTAGCGACGGTTTCCGTCGCTAACTAGCGACGCATCTTTTCCGTCGCTAATTGTCTCCGTCGCTAAATGGTCATTTTCTAGTAGTGTCAGGTAAATGGTAATTCTTGCGTAGAACTATGTATGCATGCTTTTGAAGGATACGCTGCATCATGTGGTTTTTGCAAGGGATGATTATGAGGAGCATCTCTCTTGAGCCGGGTGATTGGACGATTGTTTTGTGCAAGTTGCATCAATCGCTGAGATTTTTCCGCTCTTGAAAACTGTGCTCTTTTGAGTCTTTCGGGGCTTGTAAAACCATGAAGGATGAATTTGAGCTCCAATGGATCTTTGGGTTTGACTTGCTCTTTCAAATCATGATCATTGTTCGTTGACTTTGTAGGAAAATCTTCTATTTGCATGATCTTTGCTTATTTTTCTTTTTTGTCCATAAAGTGTCGTCTTGTACATATCTGTTGGGCTTTGAAGATAGATATGCAATGCATGCAATCATGTGAATCATGCAATGTATGCAATAGTTAGGTATGCAAGCATGTTGTGCAAGAGATGCAATAATTAAAATTGAGCATCTTTGATGAGTCAAGTCTTCGTTGAGTTTGCGGTGATGGAGGTAATGCATGTTTGGCAAGGTAAAGTGTTTAAGGGAGATGTGGTTTTCGCTCGGCGATTTCTTGGCTTTTGAGAGAGGGTGAGATCTCGGTCTGCTGTGGTGGTAGCGCCGACTTCCAAGTTCCTTCTTCAATTGTAAGCTCAAGCGTTCTCCACTCCATTGAATGGTTCGAGACGTCATCGATTCGAGGAGCAACTTTCTTTTCTTTCTCTCCATTATTTTGAGCACACCCTTTATTTTGCCAAGGCCGCCCTTTCGAGTTTTCAACCTAACGGACTTCTCTTTTGTGCTTTCTCACATTATCATATTTTTTTGTTTTTTTTTGTTTTACTTTTGCTTTCTCTCTATTCTTTTTTACAGACCCTTTGTTTTGCCTAGGTCGCCCTTTCGGGTTTTTAAACTAGCGGACTTTTTTTTTTGTGCTTTCTCACATTCTCACATTGCAACCTTCAGGGCGATGTTGATGTAAAGCCTCTAGTTTGGCACCTCCTTGCAAAGAGACAATGAGTATAAGGTGATTCTTTGACCGACACGAAGAACGATTGAAGGGAGAGAAGAGACGAAGGCCCTTTGGTACTCATGGGGAAGCCCAAGTGTTGAGTACATGTTTTATGAGGGCCTTTGAATGAGAAAATCCTCAACACTAAGAGATGAGACCCTAAGAGTTGATGGCACCAAAGGGGAAGCCTCGAGTGTTTAAATGATTTGTGAGGAACCTACTGAACGAGAAAGGTTTGAAACTTGGAAAGAAGACTCTAATGTTTGAGCACATTCTATTGCCAAGCATCCTTTGATCACTTTAAATGGACCCAAGTTTAATCATAATATTTTGATGTCTTTCGGTGTTTTGGGAAGCATAGCATGCAATTAACTCCGACTCGTGTCGTGTCCCAACATGTTGTTATGAGAGAGTTGTCCAATAATATTCTAAGGGAAGAACTCTTCTTGTTGCTTCGTTAATGAGATGACTTCTCTTCTTTTGCTTCTATGAGATCGGATCCCAAGGGGTTGCCTACGTTCCTCAGTGAAAAGCTCAGGCCACCGTAGTTCTACACTAATGTGAGGTTTTTGAGATTTGTCTTCTTTTGCTTGTGGAGAAGTCATCCTTCTTTCGGAGATGCCCAATCGAGTTATTTCTTGATTGATTCTTGCATTTGATCTTGACTACCATGACCCAGTATATGGTCTTCAAGAGAAGCAAACTTGATGATTTGGAGAAAGATATAATTTGAAATTGCTAAAAATAATTACTTAAATTAGATAAAATTTACATTAGAGCATTCATGTTTTAAGTTTGATAATTGTTTTAATATTTTCATTAACATAAATGAAGCTTATTTTCTTAAATTAATTTAATAAAAATCGGCCCAAAACACAGTTTTAATAAAAATTGGCCCAACACGGCAACACGCAGTTTAATAAAAATTGACTCTGACCCAGTTCGTAACCAAGCCCATCAACTCTCTCCCCCCAACTAGTACCACCACCAACAACTCCAACGCCACCACCCCTCTCCGCCGCCGCCCTCTAAGCAATTTACCGCCGCCGTCGCCCTTCATTGACCTTACGTCTATCTCGTGGCAACCACCAAAGCCGACTACAACCGCCCTTTTACCGCCGTCTACACCGCCAATCGCCAAATCCGAGAGTCGGAGGTACAAACTGCCACATCTCTCTCTCTCTATCCCCTCTTGCACCCATCAACCTCCTTCTCTCAGTTTTATATTTTTTTTTCTATTTTTCTAAACCCAAAATCGTTTTTTTTGTTGTTGTATTTTTTCAGTTTTTTGCAATTTCTTTTCAGATCCTATAAAAACGCCAATTTTTTTTTTTTTTCATATGACGTCCGCTAGCTTGAAGTTTATTCTAAAAACTCTCCCCCTATCCCTCTTTGTATGTTTAAAATTTCCATTAGTTAGCAAGCTTATAAAATTCATAAAAAAATGAAATCTTTTCATGCTATCTTTCTTTGTGTGAAATGATATATGAATCATATATCTCTATGTATCTTTCTTCCCTGATGGACTTCATAATTTTTCATGTTCCTGAGAGGCCCTACCTCTAATCTCTGATGTAAGAAAGAGGTAGGCCTAGAAATGATTGAAGCCCTATCACACTTTTTATTATTTGTCCCTTACATTGTTTACTCGTTACTCTTCTCCATGTTTTCCAACCATGTTATAATGGGGTAAATAGTAATTTCCCACCAGCAAGTCCTCTCCCATCCCACCCCATAAACCAGGTATGCATAGCAAGGCAGTTAGATATCTCCCTTCTTTTCAGATTGAGCAGTTACCCCTCCATTTTAGATTGCACTTGAAAAAGAGCTGTTATCAAGTGTGTAGTGATGTATGTATAATAAAATAATGTGATAATTAGTTCACATTTGCACCGGTACTACTCATTGCAAAGTCTGCATTCAAATATCGAAGACCAACTTCTTCAAGTTTTGTAATCGGCAGAAATCTATTTTAATACCAACTATATGAAACGATGCCACGTATTTGGATGGATAAGGATATCTGACCGATGTATGTATAATAAAATAATGTGATAATTACTTTACATTTGCAGTGGTACTACTCAAGCAAAGTCCTCATGCAAATATTGAAGTCAAACTTCTTCTAGTTTTGTAATTGGCAGAAATCTATTCTCATACAAACTATATGAAATTATGCCATGTTAAAGTTAGGCAGAAGATGTTTTCCATAAATTCTCACTGATTGGCCATTGCTATATAGCTGAGTGTTGCTGGAAAGTACATTTGTATGGGTTTACAGAATCTATAAGTATCTATATTGTAACTAAGTTGGTTTTAGTTTTGTGTAGGAACTCCTATCCGACTAAGAACATATTTGGATGGATAAGGATATCATTTATGAAGACTCGGCGAAGGATGAGGATAGCGATGACTACGAGGACAATCCTGTATGTTAGCCCTTGTTTCTCCTTTATTTTGTTTTCATTACTGAGGTGCTACTGTAACCTAATCTAACTCGAATGTTCTCCTTTAGAAAAATGAACTCATAGGTAAACATTTTATCTATTTTGGAATCTATAAAAGATTTGTTTCACAAATACTGTTGGTGTCAAATGCTGAATTCATCTTACTCAGCTCAATTTTACCCAAAAATACTAACCAGCAATACTCAATTTAACCCGAATATGGGGAGTACCTGAGAAAATGCTGCTACTGCAGCTTCACTCTAATTTTGTAGTCGAAGACGCACAAAATAATGTATTATCCGAAGATTTGGATAAAAGTAAGACTGGAAATTTATGTGTTCATAGATGTGGAATTAAGCATAGGAAAATTTTTCTAGGTAATTAGGCCAAATTTTATAAAATGTCTGATCAAACAACTAAACTTTCTTCCCATTTGAAGATTTTTGATACTTTACTTCCACTTTATGGAGCCAAGAGGAAGAGAAGGGCGGCTCATTATTATCTTTCTAGGTTTTTGGATTGAACCACACCTACTTGATGCTAGTAGGATCAAGAGTTGGCATAATAGATGTAATTCACTATTAAATGAAGAGCTATGTAAGTTAATCGATAATTATGATGCACAACTACTTTATAATTGATATCCATAAGTTATCTATGTCTCCATGATTTGATAAATCATCATATTGAGTTTAGTAGATAGTGTAACTGATATTATCAAGGCTTTATCTGTCCAACTAATGGCATTAGTGAACAATTTTATAGGAGATGTAAGGGTTTGGAGTTTTGGCAGGAAATTAATTGACCTTTTATACTTCTCTGTTTAGTAATGGACAAAATTCTCATATGTTTGTCACATAGTCGAACTTTGAAGGTCGACATTGTCACTAGATTAGACGTGTGCTCTAGTTTGGATATCATCGTTTTTTTGTACATATAACATGATCCAAGTTCAAGGAATGAATATAGAGTTCGATTGTGTCATCTGTGATGTTCTTTGATGAATCGTCTTTCTCAGCTTGAACGGGTGCTTTCACCAGAAGATATATTCTGGCAAGCAACATCAAATGATGACTGCACTACATTTGTTGCTATGATTAATAATGGTTTTCCTGGATCAGAACTTATTCATCCCCAAGATATTCTTTATAAGGCGTGTCTGCATTCATCTGTAAGATGTGTCAGTGCCTTAATAAAAGGAGAGACATGTCTAACAGTAGATATCAATTCTCCTTGTGACATGATGAAATCTCCCCTCCATTTGGCTGCTGATCGTGGTCACCCTGGTCTTACGGAGTTGTTACTTGTTAACAATGCTCGAACTGGTGTCCGACGGGTTGATCATCAATGCTTTACTCTTCCGCTCCATCTAGCGTTAGAGTCTAGGTAATCTCTCTGATCGTTGCTGTTTTTGTTAAATCCTCATTGATTCACTACTATAGTAGCTCTTGATATGTTCTTGTCTTTCTTGCAGTAAAATCAGTGTTCTCAATAGGTGGACACCTAAACACTCTATCAATCAACTTCTTTTTTTTCTTTGCCTACCACATATGGTATGTCCCCCACACCAGTGTATATATATAGAGGACATTGTACAAAGATTAGGCCTTTATTCCTTCAATACAAAATTGACTTAAATTTTATCATACTAAAGAGTAAAATAAAATTTTATGTTAAAAAATGTTGTGTACGAAAGGTTTTAAGTTCAAAAGAGTTTCCACATCCTCGGGTACTTGAAAAAACTTAGCATGGAGTGCTTTTTAGATCCAATACCACTCTCAATGATCATAAAGCGGTTGAATCTAGTTATATAAAATGTTAATATTTTCCATGAAATTTGTCAAAAAGGTGATTAAACTTTGAAACAGTCACCCCTAACTTTTACTTGTGACAGCAAAGGGCTCTTGAGACCGTTGGGTTGCTTGCTTGGACTTCAAAACAGACGGAAAGGGAATTTTTGCGATATGTAGAGATTGGAAGAGTGTTCGAGGTTGCTGCTTTGCTTATGGTGGCTTGGAAGAAGCTTCGAGGTCCTGCTAAGACAGCTTGTAGCATGTTAACTCAGAATAAAGTGCTAGTTTGTGGGGACGTGAAAACAGCAATGCTCCAGTTGTTTGAGATATTTGAGAGTGCAGGGGATGATCTAGAGGCATATGTCAAGTTGCCAAAATTGTTTGTATGTATACACTCCGCTTTTGTGTTTGTGTGTGAGTGTGAGTCTATCCAAGTATCCAACTGGTTACTGAGGTATCTTGCAATGATTGCACTTGTCATTGGCTTCATAATGTGTCAATCTCTTTCTTCAGTGATGTTTATTTGCTGTCAAATATTAGTGATCCCTAAGGTCGATTACTTTGCTGATTTAATATTTTGGGATATAGGTTTGCCAAAGAAGAGCAATCTATGCAGTTAAATATTTGCTTCAGGGAAACGGAATACATGTGGAGCCCGAAGAAACTGATCTAGATTTTCTGCCTAGGTGGGGGTGCCATGACAAATGATAATTGTGTTGGTTTGCTTCCTTTTTTTCACAATTTGCTAATTTTTGTTTAAATTCAAATTCATGTCTTGATTCTCTTCTTCGATTTGAAGGGCGTATCACGACTATTCTACTGTAGACATAGGTAACTTTGTTTTCAGATTCTTTTTATGTGATTATGGACTTTAAGATATTGAAAGGAAAAAAAAATTCTGCAAGACGTATGACTGGTTTGTTGATGCCTTTGCAATGCAGACTTCAATGAATTTCATGGACCAGATTTTGGCATGGAACACTATGGAAGATCAGGCTATAGATGGATATACCCTCCACTTCTTTGGAAAATTGTAAGACTCCATTTCCAGACTGTGTTTGTGTGTTGGTTGTTGGGCAAAGGAAGGCGGAGGGAAAGCAAGAATCAATACAAAACAAAAGCATGATACTGCATTTTAGAATTTACTTCCCTAATTTAAAGAACAGAAAATTGAAGAACCTACCCGTCCTGTCCCTGTAGCCCACATCCCACCTTAGCTGCCACTGATTCTACTGCGCCCCTCTTTACGCCTCCCTAAACCTCCCACCCACTCTGGCCGCCACCAACCACACAAATCTTCTTTTCATCCCATCCAAGTCCCCTTATTCTCACCTCAGAGAGCGAGAAAATGCAAAAATGGCAATGACTTCTGGTGGCCATGGATGTGGATGTTCTTGGATGGAGTAGGCTGATATTGATCAACTTACAATTAACCTAAAAATTCAATTGTTTAGGTGTATTTCTAAGTATGGTGACCCTCTTAAATTCCTTTTGATGGAAAAGCACCGGATCGCAAGGAGCCAACATTGGGCTTCAGATTGCTACTTTTGAAATGTTGGACCCCTTTTTTGCAAACTAGTTGTAATAATTGGTGTAGTAAACTGCACTTGTCCAAATATATATGCTTAACATTTATGTTGTAAGTTCTACCAACGTGGTAACTGATACCTATTTGTGGCTCTAGAGTTGGTTTATAAAACTGAAATGATCATAAATGAAAACCTAAAATATATTTGAAACACTAAATGAACAAGTTCTATTATGTGATAGGGTAAAGGTTTGAGGTTCATGTCAATACCAGTTGCAATGAGAGGTGAGTAGGCAATGATCTCTAATCATTGAATGCAAGACTTGCTTTACTTGATATCGGTTTAGTGCTTCTTCACGTCTACCCATTATGACTACTAAAAGGACTCTTTAGATTGTGGTGCGATTCGGCTTGAGCAGTGGTTTTGCACTTATAGGACCTGGTAGCCAATCTCAAAACCAATTGATGATGAAAGGAGGAGCAGATGATATTTTGCCCTTTTATTGAATGCAAGACTTGTATACACGATATGGGTTTAATGCTTCTAACAGTTAAGACTTGTGTTTTTTTCAGGACCAAAATTTACATGCGCCTCTCTTTTTACCAAAAACAAAGAACACCAACTTCCCTACCATCAATCGAGCAACCGCCTTGAACTCAGAATCTGCAACTGACCGATGTGTTGAAGCGCTGAACGAAGTGAAAGGATGGAGGTTTAACCTGTGGAATGTGGTATCAAGCAAGTCACGGCTTTCTTTTGCATTTGTAAGGAAGCTCTTAAAATAGTTCCTAAGATGTTATGATTACTCATTAAGAGTTGGAGATCAGCCACGTCATGTGCGTCTTTTTGTATCAGTGATGAAGTTCCCAAATTAACTTCAACCGCTAATTACTAATCTCGAGAGTTTTAAGAGACTGTGTACAAGGCTATTTAGGTATGTGTTCACTTGGTCCAATTTTAGTTGATGTGTTTGACATAACTCTTATATTTGAGTTTTTGAGGGTTTTTTTGGCTTGGGCCCCAATAATACCCAATAACTTATTGAGTTTAATTGGGTTTCATCCAATTAAACTCAATAAGTTATTGGATATTAATTGGGTCAATTTATGGGTTTTTTAAAAAAGTAATTGGGTTGGATTTAATGGATTGGGTCTAATTTTGCCACCCCTAGCTCGGGGTAATCCACATGTAGGGGTGGCAATTTGAGTTTATGGATTGGGTTGGATATAAATCTAATTAATAGTTTATTAGTTTTTATTGTATTTATTCTTCGAGTTAATTTTAATTTTATTCTGGGTTGGGTTAATTGGGTTGAATTTATTTTTATCATTCCTAGGTGAGGTTATGGTGTGAAATTTGTCGAGACGAGGTTTATAAATTAAGAAGACGAATACACTATTAAGATGAAGTCATATTTATGGACTATTGAATTTAATTGGATAAATTCAATAGGATTTAGTTAATTTGGGTGACTTTAATAGCTTATTGGATTTTATTGAATTTTAATTTTATTCTGGGTTAAGTTCATTTTTGCCAATCCTAGGTGCGATTATGGTATAAAAAATGTCCAGACGAGATTTTTAAATTAAGAAGAAAGTTACGCTATTAAAACGAGTGCATATTCATGGAATATTTAATTTAATTGGATAAGCTCAATACGATCCAAAAGATCCAATAAAACTTATTGGATCTTAGTAGGTCATAGGAGGGATTAAAAAAATTTCACCCCTAAAGTGGTCATCAAAATTCGTGTAACCTCCCAAATTCATACTTAGATCGATTACTTACCCAATAATCAATTAAAAACTTATCCTGTTTAACCCCTCAAGATTAATTATGTTGGACAGTTTTGTACAAAATTAATCACGTGCACATCACGTGAGGGCATTTGAGGTATTTTAATTATTTTCGGATGAAATTGATTGGAATTGAATGGAAATTCTAAATATGGATCAAAAATATACCCAAAAACTGTTTTTGCCCTAATATGGAACGGAAGAAGAAAGGCTAGAGTAAAAGCTGGTCGGAGGTGGTGTTACAAGCCCGATTTCCTGCGATAAATATTACTTCCAAGATTCAAGAATATTCGTATGTTCCAAGATTGTTAAAAATAAAAACTTTTTTCAACCCAATAATCTAATGATAGATAAAAAAAAAGAAAAAAGAAAGACAATCTACACTGTATGCCTAATCACATTTAATAGAACCTTAGCATGCTCACACGAACCCAAATGAGTTTACCACCTCTCATCACCAGTTACCTACCAACTAGAATTAACAAGCAATTTAGTAATGTTTGTCTTACCTCCATAGGAAACTTTCCTTTCTTCTTTTTCTTGAAAATTTCGTGTTTCAGGAACACAGCTTATCGGAATTCGACCGAAATCATCCCGATTAGCTTTGGGGGGGGGGGGGGGGGGTTTAATTAGGACAAATTTTCGATTTGAGGAAGCAATTGATCTAAGTATGGGTCTGAAGGATCAAATGAAATTTAATGGATACTTTAGGAACAAAATTTTTTTAACCCCCACAGGAGCTGAGGCAAGTTTATGCAAAGATTCTGAACAATTTTTTTGATTTGACCTGTTTTTAATTTAATTGTTGTAATCGTTAGGGGTGATCAAGGTTTGATTCGATTTTGATCAATTTTGTAATTAAATTAAAACTTCGATTTTAAGATTTTTCAAAATTGGAATTAACTCAAGAATATTAAAAATTGATTATGCTTATTTTTTCGTTTACTTTTGAATAAGCTTACTATTTTCAAAAATCAAAGTTTTGCTCTTTAACACAAAAAAGAGAGCTTTATGATTTAATTTACATAATTACAGTAAACATAATCGTACATTACGATAGTTGACAGAAGAAAATCAAAATTAAAATAAAAAAAGAAAAAACATTATATAAAATAGTTAATATTATAAAATATAAATGCATTGATAATATAAGTCATAATTAATGACGAAAAATAAAAATACATAGTATTAGTATAGTTTTGATTCAGTTTGATTTTAAAATTACAATATTCCGGAACCAACTCAATATTTTTGATTTCGATAGATTCAGAAATCGAAACAAAACCGGTACATTGGTTCACTTTTATTTGGATCAGTAACATTAATTTGGCTCAATTGGTTCAAATTTTCACTTTTTTTTGCTCAGCGCTAATACTCGTGTATGCTTGTGATTGAGGGCACAACGATTGTGAGAACCCCCATTCTCGACGCCCTCGGATCAACGATTAATTGATCGAAGTTTCTTGCTAGATTAGACTTCTTTAATTTGCTTAAGCCCATTCATTTATAGTTAAACCTTGGACCCCTTTTTTTAAAAGAAATATCCTTGGGGGCCATTGTTATTGTTGATCAACTCATTAATTTGCTTAAGCCCATTCTATGTTGTTATAAACTTAGAGTATATGTGCTTAATTATTATTACTTAGAACTTTTAGCTTAAATCTTTACAGTAAGTTTGACAATATCTCAAGTGTCTTTTTATTCAAATCAATAAAACTCGCAGGTACATTTTCAAGCACAGAGCTGATAGCTTTGAAGCTATCACAAGCTCTGGGCCAAAGCTCTAGCTTCACAGAAAGCTCGTTGGACTAGGCAACAGCTTTGTTTAAATATCAAAGCTGCAGAATACTCTTTCGAATGTCTTAGTTTTATATGTTGCAATTTATTGTAGTTTTTGAGATAACATTTATTGTTAGCCAAAAATAGCTAAAATGCTTTTGTTCTAAAAACAAATCTGATGGCTAACAGACATTCCATTTACAGCATATGACCGCCTGCTTTGATAAGGTCAAGAGCTCGCAACCCAAGATTATCATATGCACTCTTCCCTATCACCTCAAGACAAAATATGCATTTATTGCTCGTGCCATTGGTCAAATGCCACAGTCTTGAAGAAGAAGCAACAAAATCCAACGGTAATATCCTTTCATTTGAAGAATGATGTATTTTTTGCTGGGTATTTGCTAAAGCATAAAGAAGAATAGAGAGACACCTTGTGAGAACCACTTAAAGCTTCTGCCCACTTTACAGCCCATATCAGCCAAAGCTTTAATGTTACCAACTTACTGTACCCAATCATTTTGAGTGCCTCCCCTTGTAATATTCTTGAGGCACATTGATTGCTCAAGCACACCGAATGAAATTAGTTCTAAAGAGAGAACACCTTCACTCAAACAAACCACCAAATCATAGGATAGGCACGGTAACTTGTACACGATCCATTAGTGGTCACTAGGCACTTACTTGAGCTTAAAATGTTGAGCCAAGGAGCTTTTGTAATCGCTTAGTATCATTAATATAGTACACGTCACAAATCTTAGCCTAACCAACTAGGTAATGGAAGTAGGAGTTATTTAACACTCCGAACCACTATATATACTTGTGTGCTTTACAATTTTCCTTAAAAAGGTTTCATTTGTATTCTGCGCTTTACTTTCTCAAGCTCTGCTTGCTATAGCTTGCTATTGTCACCAATTGACATAGAAGCTTAAGCTTAGCTGAAAGCTTACATTTACCAAAGCTTTACATTGCTGGATACACTTTCTGTTAGACTATATGCTTATAGAGTCTTTGCTTAAATAATAAGCAAAAGAAGCTTGAGTAGTTAAGACTTCAGTTGGATCAAATTCCGCACCAGCTTTTCATAAAAGCTTGCTTATCCATACCCTGAAGTTTGAATATAGTCTAAAAGTTTTAAAATCTAAATAAGCTATTCACCCCCCCTCTAGCTTATTTCTTTCTAGTGGGACTAACAAATGGTATCAGAGCTTGACTTTGCGAAAAGAATATTTCCGAGCTTAACAGCTTGTAAGCAAAGATGCATGGCTGGAAAGAGTGTCCAATGTTACCAATGTTCCTGTTCTTGATGATAATGACTTCGAAGTCTGGAAAGATAGAATGACTAAATACATGGATTCTATCGATGAAAGACTAATGACAGTCGTTCTTAATGGTCCTATGTTTCCATTAAAAGTTAGCACAACTCCCAGAGTCATACCGCCACTTGCAGATGTGGAAGGAGCTGTACCAGAAGTTCAGCTAGAAGAAACTTTGGTACGAAAGCCCCGCAATGAGTGGACTGAGGAGGATAAGCTAACTTATGGACTGGATAACAAAGCTAAATACTTCTTGACTTGCGGAATCAA
>JAOWAN010054094.1:0-13175 GCA_028566635.1 Lobelia cardinalis
GAGAGAGAGAGAGAGAGAGAGAGAGAGAGAGAGAGAGAGAGAGAGAGAGAGAGAGAGAGAGAGAGAGAGAGTTGTATGGTACTCCCTCCATTCCAAATTAGTTGACCTCTTGGAAAGCAAAAACTTTTTCAAAATAGTTGATGTCTTGCACATTTTTCCTACATTTTTCCTAAATTACCTTTTTATCTCATTTATATCTCTTTAAATGAAAGAAGAATTTGAAGAGACATCATATGTAAAGTGGGGATAAAATTAGAAATTAAAAGATATTTGTATTCCTTGGTTAGTGTAATTTAACCTTAAAACTATTTTGGAATGGAGGAAGTACTTCAGGGATACTTCTTGGGTAGTCATGAATGGACCTCGAAAAAAGAATTTGGGTGCGTTTGAACAGAGTTTTTTAATATGTTTTGTTTTTATTTATATTTTGTATTAGTTTTGGTTTTGTAAGAGTTTTATAATTTTGCCTTTTAAATTTAAAAAAAAAAGAGAGAGAAAGAGTGATATTTGTAATTTGATGTGATATTTGATAGGATATAAAGTTGATATAGGAGTATGTAAAAATAATAGGTAGAGAAAGAAAACTTGTGTTTAAAAAACTTATGTATTTAATTTATTTTTTAAATAATATTTAAAAAACTGGACGGATGTACATATCCTTCCCATTGATAATGAGTACTTTCCTATCATAGCTGACACTGCATTGTGTTTGCTGAGTACCCAAAATCAAGTACATACCGATCAACAATACCCATTTGGTGGCGGAGGAAGGAAGATCAGTGGGTTTTTTTAAGGTGTGAAGAAGCATTTGGGTTTTGTGCATTTAATTTTTTATCAGAAATTTAATTTTGTAATAATTTTTTATTTTATTTTTTAATGATTAAATTAAAAAAGTAGAAAAGATAAATAAAAAATAGTGGAACCTATCAAAATTAAAAAATATTTAAAAACGTACTTATGACAATAATAGTGGTGGTGATGGTGATGATGTTTGACGGTGGTGATGGCTGGAGGTAGTGGTAATTGATAGTGATGATGGGTGGTGGTGGTGGTAGTTGATGATTGATGTGTGGTGATTTTTTCTGTAGAGATAAATGAGGAAAATGGAAGGAGAAGCAAAGGTTTTACATTTAATTAGTGAAATTATAGTTTATTTTCACATTGGGGGTATTATAGTTTTTTTCACGAAGGTTCACCCATTTTCTTTCGCTTTGGTTCTAAATTATGAATGAGGACAGACGGTCAGGCGACGGACAATAAATATTTACGAAAAATCTTACAAGGAAGACCTACCTAAAACTTGTATTTCATAGGAAGTTTTTCTATATTAAACTTAATATAATTACATATTAATTTTTAGACCGAATTCTAAAAAGAAGCATTCTACAATTTACCATTTTCATAAAAAAAAAATTGCATATGATTATACCACTTTTAAAATTACGGAGTAATTTTCTTGTTTTAAAACAAAATATTATTTTTGAACAAACAAAAGACAGAAAAAATAAGTTTTTTTTTTATAACAAATGAAGTGTTAAATAATTATATAAAATTAGTCATTTCTCCAAAATATAACTAACGTAATATTAGGTATTATTCTAAATACGCCATCCACGATTATTCAAAAAAACAAAAATATATAGAAATAAATGTATTATTGAGGAATCATAAAGAAAGAATTTAAAATAAAAAAACATTTTACAGTTTATATTAAAATCAATCAGAGCACTATTATTAAAATTACGTAAATAATAATAATAATTAAAAAAAATAGACCTTGCCAGTTGCCATAGGACATAAAATAAATTTTTTTTTTTTTGGGGGGGGGGGGGGGTGGGGGAGTGTCCAAGTTGCCAATTTTATGTATTCTCGCAATAATAATAAATGTAATTATAGTGACTTGAAACTGTCGACGCCGTACTATTAAAAATTTTTCCATTTCCAGTTGCATTATTTTAGCAGCATAATTGTCTTTATTATTTGAAATAAAAGTTGGGGAAAATTTCAAATTAGAAACCGTTAGAGCTTTGTTTTTTTTATAATTTTATTTAAAAATTTAATTGAGAAAAGGGAACTTATCTATCAAGTTGGAGACCCACGACGAACTTGCGTGACGCCCGACGGCCCAAAACCCAAGTTGGAGGCAAGTGAGTGACAAAAACCCACTTGCCCGGTGTTTTTATTGCGAATAGTGCTCTCACCTAAACAATTTTATGTCCTTTTGCATTTGAATGGGGTTCAATCTAAATCAACTCAATTTAAGTGTAGTGCTCAATTTTTGGACCAATTATTATCTATAAGGCCCTTGGCATTTGACTTTAGTTTGAAGTAGCACCCTCTTTTAATTTCAATTATGAGCAAGTACCCTTTTGTGTTAGTGATAGTTTCTTTTTGAAACTTTGATCTATTATATTCATAAGTTGATTCTTGTTGCAGTAGTAGAGAGAAGTGTGTTGCTATCATCTCATCTCATGTAAAATACTGGTATTTGTATAAATGACTTGCTAGCTAGTAGAAACTTTTTAAGGAATATAGTAATCATGTTCATTAATTATAGATGGTTACGTGGTATGTGAGTGTTGATACGAGGGAACTAATATTTAGAAATGACAAAAGTGCTGTTTGATGAGCGTGTGTGGTATTAGGTAGTTGGTCGGGTGTCATTCATGGAGCCCTCAAATAGAACATGCGCATATTTAGGGGTAGTATTTTGAGGATTCGATTGGGTCATATTTTTTTAAGTTTATATAAATTAGTTATGTAATAGCATCAAAGCGTTCTCCCTGACCTATAAATATTCCTAGGCTTTGAAATGGTGGGGCAAAAGCAGAGCACGACGAACAAAGCCGCGATTGTAGTGCTTTGCCATACACTTATGGACTATAGGAACTCTTAGGGCCTTGAAGAGGATATTCATTGTTGCTTTTAAGTTCGAGGACTTAGATACTCCAATCAAGCACAAAATGAGACATAAATTATATGCTTACATACATATATATATTATCACATATTATATACCAAATGATGACAAATTAATATATGTTGATATGAATTATTTGTCAAGTGTATGATTGGTCATGATCAAGAATTTTTGATCTATTTACTCAGTATTGGTGCACTTCCTTAATGTTAGTGTTTTATATTATAGATCATACTCCAATCAGGCACAAAATGGACATTTTTAATACGAACTTTAGCTAATGCATTTTGCTAATATATGATATATATTACACTTAATATAATTAGATTTCAGCTGTTGTGGTTTCTCAATTTTCAGTAGATATGTGAAAATGTACCAATTATATATTGTGATTGCACGTAAAAACTATAAAATAATAAGTTTTTATGGAAAACTCAAATTTTTACTTTAATACAATAGTCAAAATATTTTGGATAGTTGAATGTTATACTTTATATTCGAATTTTATTTCTCATAGTCCATATAATGACATCACCATAACCACGGTACCAATGGTTTCGAGTGTGTGTGTGAGAGAGAGAGAGGTTTTATCTCTTTAGGCAGGGGTAAACTCCACAAAAGTAGAGATGAGGGGTCCTATATCATTTCTGAAATGTTAATGGACTATTCGGATGAATTTGTCAAATGATGAGAAAATTATTACACTATTAACAGGACATTTGCCCACTTTGCTTTCATAATAGAGACAGCTGAGCAGCTGGCAAATAAAAGCACACATGGGATAAACTTGTAAAATAATAATATATTTGATTATTAATTTAATTTTAAAAGGCAAAAATACAAAACCATAATACCCCCCTACAGGGCCTACACCCCTCGCTCTTTCTTTGTTACAACAGGTGCACGCACCTCATCTAAATTTAACACATTTCTGGACCCACCACTTTCCTCTCTCCTTCCTCTCCTTCCTCCCACGTGCTTCTTTTCTCCCACTTATATCTACTCCTCCTTCCGAATTTTCCCAAAATCCAGTTTAGATTTCAAAAAGAAAATCTTAACCTCCACTCCACTTCCGCACGGCGCACTCTATCACATGGCACTTGTCCGTGAACGCCGTCAGCTCAGCCTCCGCCTCCCTCTCCCCGAAGTCTCCGACCGCCGTCCCCGCTTCCCCTTACCCCTCCCTCCCACCACCACCACCACAGCTGCCCCGCAAACCGTCTCCGCCACAACCAACCAAATCACCGCCGCAGACCTAGAAAAATTAGAGGTCCTTGGACACGGGAACGGTGGCACGGTCTACAAAGTACGCCACAAGAAAACTTCCGCGGTCTACGCTCTGAAAATGGTTCACGGCGACAGCGACCCAATGATGCGCCGACAAATATTCCGAGAAATGGAAATTCTCCGGCGAACGGACTCCCCATTCGTCGTCCACTGCCACGGAATCTTCGAGAAACCGGACGGCGATATAGCGATAGTGATGGAATACATGGACGCCGGCACACTGGACTCCCTCCTCAAGAAAAATAGTACCACCTTCTCCGAACAATCGCTCGCGAAAATCGCGCGTCAGGTCCTCAACGGACTAAATTACCTCCACACGCGTAAAATCATCCACCGGGATATCAAGCCGGCGAACCTATTGGTCAACAAAAACATGGAGGTGAAGATCGCTGACTTCGGAGTGAGCAAAATCATGTGCCGCACGCTTGACGCGTGCAACTCCTACGTCGGAACGTGCGCGTACATGAGTCCGGAGCGGTTCGATCCGGACACCTACGGAGCGAACTACAACGGGTACGCGGGAGACATATGGAGCTTGGGATTGACTATGTTGGAACTTTACATGGGTCATTTTCCGTTGTTGCCGGAGGGACAGAGACCTGATTGGGCGACGCTAATGTGCGCTATTTGTTTCGGGGACCCGCCGGTGTTGCCGGAGGGGGGTGTGTCGGAGGAATTTCGGAGTTTTATTGGGTGTTGTTTGCAGAAGGATTCTAGTAAGCGGTGGTCGGCGGCGCAGTTGTTGTCTCATCCGTTTGTTATTAATTCGGATTAGCCGGAAAAGTTGTCGGAGTTTTCCATCTTCTGTAAATAGAAAACAGACGGAAACTCCCAAGTTTTGTTCGTCGTTTGTACATTTTTTTTTTGTTTTATTTCGGGAAGATCGATGTACGTCGCCGGCGGAAGCGCCTCTCCTTTTTCCGACAGCAAATCAAGCTGTTTTGGAAGTATATGAGAGATCGTTAATTAAATTAAATTTTATTAATTCGTTTCAATTTTAATTTTGCGGTTACTAATTAGGCTTTAATTAAACAGCCCAAAAATAGATCACTTGATTCTATCATAACCTTGATAAAAAAAAAAATCGAATTTCAATATTTAGTTGGATTAAATCATTCTCCTCCGTATGTGTCAATTTTAAATAATTAAATTTTTTATTTTATATATAAAAAACCATTTTTTTAATAATGGCATAAATTTTGATGCTTTAAAATTTTATAATGAATAGTTTATAAAAATATTTGGCAAAGTATTGCATTCATATATTTTAATAAGAAAAATTTGCTGCTTATTTTGAATCAAAAATTTTATAGTATTAAAATCTTACAAATTTTATAATAAGATTTGAAGGGTTATGATTTGTGTCTCCTTTACTTATGTTAATCCATTACACTTCATTTAAAAATATTACACTTCATTTTAGTGTAAAGGTCAGAGTAATAGAGATATTTTGTTCTATTTTTGTGTAATGTTTTAGCTAGGGTGTAAGGAGTAGGGCTTAAGGGTTAAGATTTAGGGTGTATACTTTATGGTTTTAGGTTTAAAATGTTATAATTTACTGTTAGAATTTATGGATCAAATTAAGTTTATAATTTAATTAGGGGTTAACTTAAGATTTAAGAATTATAATGTATTTTTAAAATATAACATCATTAATAGAAAATTCAGACTCAGTAAAATAATATATATATAAACAACTAAAGTTTTGGTGGCAAAAGTGTTTGAAAATATTTCTTTATTTTGCTTCTTCGATGTTTGTTTTTAGATCCGCGAGCTTGGGTGGTAAAAGCCATGATCTCATAAATTTGGGTTTTTTTTTTATTTAATTTATATTTCATTGTTTATTATCTAATTTTTGAAAATGATATATATTTTTACTTTTTTTTAAAATAAAATTTAAAATCAAAATTTAAATAAATAGAATAAAATTTTTATAAACATATAACAAAAAAATATGATATCATTTAGGATAAAAGAACTGAATTCTAATTCCATAAAGGCTAAACATAGGTTTAAGGACATATTTGCTTGAGTGATTTTTTTATTCAAAATTTTTGGCTTATTTTTAATATTTATTTATTTATTTCTCTTACCTTGTTATTTTAATTATTACTCATTTGCTTATAAAAAAATATTCCTACTAAATATAACCTTTGTATACAAAATTTGTTTTTTTGTTGCTTTTCACGTCAAAAGAAAAGAAAAGAAAAAAGGTTGGAACTAGGGTAGATAAGCTAGAGTAAACATCAAAGGTTTCATTGGGTTGTCCAAGTGGTAAGCGATTTGGATTGGTTTAAGGAAGGTTTAGAGTTCGAGTCTCAACGTATGCAGAAAATTTTTGCCGAAAGACTTATCCGCCAATGCTAGGTGCGCGACTTGGGTCATACTGAATAATAAAGACATAGTTCTTGATACCAATGATAAAAAAAAAAAAAAAAAAAAAATACTGGTCAAGCTTGACCTGCGTTGAATAATTATTATTTTTTGATTTTCACTTAATATTTGACATTTAGTAGTAATAATTAAGTCACATATGACGTAATCTAATTGAAAGCTACACTTGATTCGCATTTATCTTTTTCGTAAGATTTTCATGACTATTTATTTCTGTTTTGTTAGTGTGTTGTCGTGGTGGCTACTCAATTTTATTTTATTAACATCCACACGGCACGGTATTAGCTGGCCAAATGTATACTAATTTTATCCATATTATAGAGCATCATTATCATTTTATGTCAAATTAAATGTTTATTTATTTTTTTTTGATCGAATCATGTATATCTATTTGTGAAATTGCTTTACAGTAAATAAAATATTGAAAATTTATGGTTAGATAACGATGTTAAGTATGTGAAATGAGTTGTATTTTTAATTTAGGATTGATATCCTTCATTGAAAAGATAAGAAAATATTATTTGAGCCCTAAAATTGAGTTTTTGGCTTTCAGACCTGTGCTAGGGCGTTTCTGGGAGCGCTGGAGCGTTGAGAAACTGAAAACCAGATAAGGCTGAAAATCGATGAACGCTGTGGCGGTCACTTGAGCGTTGGGCCGTTCATTACTGTTTTTTCCTTTTCAATTTTGAATTCAACGGTCATAACTTTTCGGAAATAGTTCTGAGCGCTAGGGCGCCCGAAACTGGTGACTTTACCTTTCAACGGTTACAACCATCAAGAAGGGGTATGTCTTGACCTATAAATTCAATGATTTCTGCAAGGTTCAGGGACACAATTGAATACTTGTTTCTACTCTCTCTTTCACTCTACAACTCCCTTTCATTCCTAAGGAAGAACACCGATAGTTGCTGATCGTCGTTCTTCGGGTGCAGTCTAATCCTAGAAGTGGAACGCCGTAAACCTTGCAGCAAATAGTGGGAGCGTTTATCACTTTAAGAACAGTGATTACTCACGAGATTCGCACATATTTACATCTTCAAATCCCCAAGCTTGATATCGCTTTTATGGCAATCTTAAAGTGATGAAATATTGAAGATGGCAACCCGTGCCGAAAGTACGTTCCAAGTCTTAGATCAAAACGTGGTGAAGCTTGAGAAGTTTGATGGGACAAACTTCAACCGGTGGAAGGACAAGATGATCTTTATGTTGACCGCTCTTCACATGGCATATCTTCTTAGTCCAACTCTACAAGATCTCCCCGCGCCAACAGACGATGATACGAAGGCCGTGATCGATGCTCGAGAGAAGCGTCGAGAAACTGAAGTAATATGTTGAGGACATATCTTAAATGCGGTTTCAAATCGTATTTACGATCTTTTCACCCACGTGCAGTCCCCTCGAGAGATTTGGAAAGCTTTGGAAGTAAAGTATAGTGCTCAAAAGAAAGGAACAGATAAGTTTCTTATTACTAAGTTTTTTGATTTCAAAATGAGTGATCATTTGTCTATCATGGATCAAATCCATGACTTTGCTGCATTGATATCAAAACTCAGAGTATAAAGTCAAAATTCCTGAGTGGAATGTTATTAACTGTGTTCACAAAATCTCTAATAAACGCTAATGAATCTTCATTCGCAATGCTATGAAACGAAGGGAGCATATTATAATGAGTGTTTTTTAAATCATAATCTCTTGTTACTCTAGACAAAACTAAGCACGACAGTGATTCTTCAATTACAGGACTAAAGAAGTCCTTCATCTTTCTCTTTGGTACTATTGATATTTCTTCCATTTCAGAATTAGTTGGTTCTCTTCTTTTCTTTCTTCTATGTCTATGAAGGTTATCAATAGGTTCTATGCAATGTGGTTTTAAAGAACGACGATCTAACATGAACGAACTAAATACTACTAAAGTGAATTCTTAAATTGAGACGAAATTACTAATTATACTTCTAGCTAAAACGAAACGAAACGAGCTAAATTGATACGAAAAGAAAATTAACTAAACTACTAAATTATCTAAACTAAATTACTACTACTGATTTGTGGCTAATGGACTTGAATAAATAAGTCCCCGATAATTGCGTCACTTTTTGATCGCACTTTCGTGGGTGCTCAAAAAAAAAATAAGAACCTACTTACTACTAGTACTACAATGAACTAGTTTAATGCAGATGATGGTAAATAAGACGTTGATCCACTGAGGACTTGGATTAAGTGAGTTAGCCAGAGTAATAGTAAATTCAGAATAACTAATATATCGTAGATTGGTGTAAAATAGCAGTTACTAAAGATCTAAGTTCATGGAGTCCACAATTAATCATTATTCATGTTATCAATTCATATGAGTATCAATTTCTGTTCTCGCAATTGTCTGTTAAACAGTGATGCACTTGATCTTCCTGTCAGAAGGTACAACACCAGTGTTCTCCGATTTCTCTAAACGTTGAAGGTCACAGTAGTAGAAGATGCACAGAGAACACTTTAAGCACATAGAACTAAGACAACCTTAACGCATGCCATACACTACGTTCGCACTATGACAATTATTACTCCTTATTTGATCGAGCTTGTGCGTTATTTTCGATCACAGGACTCACACACAACTCTCAACATATATTATTAGAATGCATTGACCACTACAGACGAACAACATAAGGCAGTCAATACAATCAAGAAGCGTGACAAGAAGAGTAATTGAATAGGAAGAATTATATCATGAACATGAATAACAATTAAGGTTTACCTCCAATCTCTTAGAATAATGGATTAGTTCCTCATAATCTTTTGAATACAAGAACTATATGAAAAGAATGTTGTTTCTCCTAATGCTGTTATACAACTCTGAAGACCTAAAAACTACTAGAATAGTCCCTTTTATAAGACGCCCTACTGAAAGCTCAGAAAAACCCTAAGTACATTAAAAAGCCCGAAACTCCCTACGCAAGTGGCACGGTCGTGCCAGGTAGAGGCACGGCCGTGCCTTGCTCTCTGTTAACTTTCTGCACGAATCTTCTGTGTTTTCCTCTTTCAGCCCTTGCACTTCCAGATTTTGACCCTTTCAGCTCCAATTAGCACCATTTCTCATATTTTCTCTTCCTAAATTCCTGAAATTCATCAATACTAACCATACCAAGCATAAAATCTCATACAATTATATCAAAATAGTCATAGAAATAGTACTAAAATAGTGTCTATTTCAGTGCTAACACTGACATATTTTTGATCCAAAATCGAAACTGAACCAAACAGAACTTAAACTGAACAAGTTTGATTTTAATCGATTTCCATCAATTAATTTGCTTAAAATTGAACCAAACCATTTAAATTTAGCGGTTTGATTTTCGGTTTTAGTCTAGAATTGCACCGAACCGAACCGTGCCCACCCCTATTCAGGCTATTCTTTGCTACAAATCTTCAAAATTTAAAAGTAATTTCTTCAAAAATAAATAAAATTTTAAAAATACATCAAATCTAATTAAATATAATAGAAATTAAATAAAAATATTACTCAAAATATAAATTTAAATGTAAATGATAATATTTTTAGTATAAAATATATAAAATATTTATCTTTTTATTATTTATGTGACCATATATATTTGCTTGTACATATTTCCTATCCCTAAAAATATCACATCAGAATCAATAGCAGAATTTTGTTTAAGTCAAAGACTTAAAAATTGGCACATAAATTCTAATGCCTCAAATCTATCCATAATATAAAAGGGGTTGGTTTTACTATTCTTAAGTAAACTCAACTCCCTTCAAAATTTAAACAAAATTCAATCTCAACCATTAATTTTAAATTTTCTTTCGTTTTTAAAATTCCCTTTCTTTTTTGTCAAATTTTAATTCCCCCCCTTTTCAATTTATTATTATTATTTTTTGTATTAGTTTTTAAAGTTAGCATATTTTTTTCTTTTTCAGATATGTGCTTGGATACTAATATACACTTATACATACACTAGTATTAATACAAGAGTACAAAGTTATGGGCCTTAACATTAAAAACTGTTCCGTTTGGATGATATATTTTAAAGAATATTTTTTGATATTTAACTTGGATGTAAAATCAGAGTTTTAAAATAGTAATATGAGAAAAAATCATAAAATTAAATAAGAAAAAAATATATCATGTGAATACTAAATTAAATTTTTTCAGAAATGAAAAAAAAGCTAAACATGCATGTCATCCAAAACCTCTCATAATTGGGCCCCTTTGGTTTATGAGCAACTTCCATGAAATATGTTTTAGCATGCACCATTGCTTGGTTCATACAAAACACATTTTTATGCGTAAATTTATCATTTTATTATGGGTTTATTACGTTTTAGGCCCTACTGTTTATTCAAAATCGCAATTTAGGCCCCCAGGTTCAAAAGTTCGCAATTTAGGCTCTGATGTTGCTTTTTTGTTGCAATTTAAGGCTTTTTGGACGGAATCCGTGAAATACTAACTGGGCTCAACGGCGTGCACCTCACGTGATAAATTTGGGGGTAATTCAGTCATTACCCATTTCTCCTAAACAAGAGGACTAGAATTGCAACATAAGTACGGGATAAGTTATTGTAAAATTAGGGCTCCAATCGTTTGTGATCAAAGGCGATCGAAGAATTAGGGCTCAAGACTAGAATCTCTCAAGGGGTAAAAGGGAAAGCAAAGGCGAGTTTGATTGTGAGCTGCGATTATGACCTGGTGCAAAAGGAAGAAGAAAGGCTGCATATTCATCGGGACTCCTAATTATGGTATGTGCTATTATGAACATTTGCGATTTATTTGTGATTTAATGATGTATGGTAGGTCGTGATTTATTTGGGGTTCACTGACCATGATCAGGTTTACTATGTCTATCAAGCATGTGAAGGTTACGTAGCATACCTGAGTGGTCCTTTACTTGTGTCTCAATATTTATGTATTTTAGTTAGGGTATTTGTCCTTTACTTGTGTCTTAATATAATAGTGGTCATTTTCCTTGTTTTGTTTTGTCTTATGTAGGAAAAAGTGGAATGTTTTCAATCAAATTGTGTCATGGTGGTCGCTTTAGTAAACATGGTGAAGCAGTGGAATATGTCAGAGGAAAAACTACGTGGTTTGACAATTTTGAGCAAGACTTAATGTCTATGATAAAACTTAAAGCAGTTATTAAAGAGGCTGGGGTGCACAGGGAAGATTACATACTGTGGCATAAATTGCCTTTAATGCCAACTGATATTTCTTTAAGGATTATCGAAAATGATATCCAAGCTTTTGAAATAGGGGCTTTTGTGCCTGAAAATAATGTGGTTGAGTTTTTTGTTGAATGAAATAGAAGAACCAATTAATGCCAAGGATAAGGGCAAGGTGAAGGGCAATGTACACAAGGGTGATAAGGGTAAGGGTAAGGTGCAGGGCAGTGTAGATGAGGGTAACACCACCATCATCCCCACTGTATGAGTTTCTTTCTTTTGTTTAACTTCTTCCATTGTTTGGTAGGTTTCCCAGGCATCACCACCAATGAAAAAACCAAGAGGCACACCACCATCATCTAAAAATTTGGCAGTAGAGGTAACTTAACTATAAAGTTGAATGAATTGTTTCTGAGTCAGTTTCTTACTTTTGTTTAACTACTTACATTTTTTGGTAGGTTTCCCAGACAGCTCCACCACCAACAACAAAACCAAGAGGCAGACCACCCAAAAAAGGACCTTCTTCACTAATTAGACTCCCTAAGTCCAATAGGTTGAGGGCTAAATGCAAAACCAAAACCCATTGAAGGACTGGTTGATCTAACAATGGATGAGGACACAACAATGTCTCAACCAAACCCTCTCATGTCACAGTCTTTTGAGGTTCCTTCATCACCATTGGCATCAATGTCTCAACCACCCCCTGGTATTATGGTAGAAGCTGTCAGGATTGGGAGGGAGAAATCTCAAGCAAATGTGAGCTTCAAGGACATCAATGTGCATGGACCTGGACAAAGCACAAGCACTGACTTGAGGAGTGTTACAAAGGAAGATTTGAAGAAAAAGAAAAGTTGATTAACTCTTTGAATTGTAGACAGTTAAGGCTTATCTTGGGCTTTTGTAAACTGGCAACCACTTAACTTGGGACAAGCAAATGTTTTTGTAGGCTTTTGTAAACTGGCAACCACTTATCTTGGGACATGCCAGTTTTTTTGGGCTTTTGTAAACTTTACTGCTGTTTATTTGGGACATGTCAGTTTTTGTAGTACCTGTATCCTTTTGTAAACAGTTTATTAAAGTCTATATAGAAGTGGTTGTTGCCGTGTGTTCCTGTGGATGGTTGTGTTTTGAATGGCCATAAGATTAAATGACAGATCATTCAAGGCCACTCAATGTGCATCTTGGCTTTTCTTGCAGTGTGCTGGCATGCTCTATTTGTGCCCCTTTATAATGAATGGATGTCAATAAGAAATTATCCCCATTGTCCTTCCAAATGTCCTCCTCAGTGTCTTCATCTACTAGCTATGATGCTAAGCATGGGAATTTGTCCCCAGAGGAGTTTGAGAAAGGGAAGACTGCACAAGAAGGTGATAGCAGAGCTGCAAAATCCTTGTGAAGTACCAAT
>JAOWAN010054115.1:0-13172 GCA_028566635.1 Lobelia cardinalis
TCTCTCTCTCTCTCTCTCTCTCTCTCTCTCGATATATATACATATTAAATATAGTAGCGAGCCAAAATTATTTCAAAGTTCACTACGTGCTCAATAAAAACTTATTGAGTTCCCAACTAGTGCATAAACTGATCCTATCCCCCGCGTACCCAAAATTGACAAAGTTACATTCCTTGTTTCAGTCCCGTCCCACGTTCCCGGTAACTATGCAAAGTACACAAATATACAAAATCGTACATAGTATGATGTTTCCAAAAGATGCCATTATCATGCTCTTAACGTGTGATTCAGCATCAAGGAACAAGAACAATAATAAGAGAGAGGAAGAGTGTAACCATATATTTCTTATCTTGATCAATCATATTACATGGCTGATATACTACCACACACAAATTTACAACTCTCACCTCACACTCACTATAATACCACAAAGGTCTCTACATTTATAACACTCCCCTTCAAGCTGGAGCATATATATTTATCATGCCCGGATTGTTACAAATATAATCTACCCTTACTCTACTCGGTGTACGAACATATGAAGTCTATGCTTTGCCCTCCACATCTTTGGGACATATCTTTGTCAATAGCTCATCCATTTCCCCGTCACCCATGTTGATATTCACTAAGAAATGTCATTCCGCAAAGTTAGACCCATCTGCCTCAAGCGTAGTATCGATCAATATCGAGTGGATATCATATTCATACTTTGCCCAATGACACCCTCCACTTGCTTCCCACCCTCAGCCATGACTTCTCCAAGTCAATGAGTACAAACACATAAGCAAATGGTACAAATGGGGCTGCTGACTTTCTAAAACACCCACTTGAACACTTCCGATGACGAAATGAAGACTAGTAATGGCTTACCCATAGACAAACAAGCTTCTGCATAAAAAGACCACCCAAACTCAGGTGGGTGAGCGTGGCGGCTCAAATGGTGGCTAGACTGGTGGTAAAAGAAGCACCACTCTTCCCTAAGCGCGCACATACCTTCATATCTTCCATCGGATCTCCCAATCTCAAGATATCACCAAATATTTACCTAAAACCCATCAAAAATCAAACTCTCTTTACTAGAAACTAACTTAAACCCGACCTTTCTTCCTCAACCAAAACCTATCCTTGAAGTGTATTGATCACCCAATGCTCTGCTACCGTGTGATTTAGCATCAAGGAGCAAGAACAATAATATGTGAGGTGAGAACAGTAAATATGTGTTTGGTAGTATATCAGCCATCTAATATGCCACAATGCCAATGAGGTTTTGGGTGAATGTTGGTGTTTCACGGCGCATGGTTCGGCATTTCAACAAGAATAATGGAGAGAGAAGTAAGGAAAATTAGCCCTGGAATTCATAATCATACTCTTTTCCTTTTCCATTTATTTTTTGAACTTTTTTTTGATAAAATACTCTTTTTCTTTTTCAATAAAAGCCTGTCAGAAGTGGGAATAAAATTTTGGAACTTTCAAGGGTATTGGTTCATCATATATGATTAATATCAATGGGTTTTATAGTATTGCTGGCATTCATAATTCTCTACTGTATGTTTTTATTCCAGTAGTTATCTTAATTGTTTCATTTGCCTAGGTTAGCCATGGGATATCTCCTTTTACTAAGAGATTAAGATAAGAAAATAGCTGCAAAATAGCAACTCAGGAGGAAGCTTTTAAAATTAGCACAGTGTGGAATCCATGCTCTTTTCTTTTCTATTTTTCCCAAATACCTATTTATGTTTTTGATAAAAGAAGAATATCAGTGATAGAGAAAGAGATTACAATGAAGGTGGATAAGAAGTCCGCCAAAAACCATCAAAATATAAGAGGACCAAAAAAAAAGACAATCATTGGATAGCAGCTCTCAATCTCTAGATAAATCTCCTATAGACAAGCCTTGGAAACCTCCAAAACTCCTAGCCCAAAGTAGAAGACTGCACCATAATCTTCTCCCATAGACGCGAGAGCGTTAACTCTCGATCCCTGAAAATTCGCGAATTTCTCCCGATCCAAATGATATTCTATCCTAGCTTTGTTCTTCTCCTTGTACCATACCATTTAAACCCTAAATTCATTCTGAACCTTAAAGAGGTCCACAAAGTTCACCCATTTAATAAATTTATTGATACCAGTCCCAAATTGATAGCTTTATATGGATATCAATCCCGAATTGTATGACTGTAAGAAGTTTCTCACAAATGCACAATATTGCATAAAAAACAAATTTAGAAGCGGTAATAAACATCTTCAAATTACAAACTAAGAGCAAATAGTCACCCAAGCAAAACTTACGATTTTGTTGAACTTCTCAATTGTAGCTAATGGTATGGTGCCGAGTGCTATAATATTCCTGGATCCTTCACTCTATAATACGAAAGCAAAATGTCAGGCATACGAATTTCACTACGGAGTGACATTAGAGTACAATTTACAAACTCTACTGGTTGACAACTTGGTAGGTATATAACACAGCAAGAGAGAGAGAGAGAGAGAGAGAGAGAGAGAGAGAGAGAGAGAGAGAGAGAGACGAGAGGTCAAGGAAATCATTCAACAATCGTAACTTAACAAACTCATTCTTTGTTATTTTAGTCTACGCCTTCTTTCTTCTCTTTTTTCTCTTGGTGAAGAGCTTGCCCCTATGTTTTCTAATTCCCCCCCCCCCCAATCATCTAACAACTTCTTTTATCCCCCACCCCCACCCCTCCCGTAAAAAGTGCTATCTCAATAATCTTAATCTCTCTTATTAGATGTGTGTGTGCATATATTTATATCTATCTATAGTATAAGAAAGGGCGGTAGGCCCTCCCTAATGAATAGTAAAACACTTTTTTAAATCTCAACCATCCTTTTGGACGGTTATGATGAATTCCTTTGAAAAACAATGCTTAACCGGTGCAGAGTTTCCGTGGACATAGGGGACAACGTCACAACAGTTACAGTGCTTTTAATGGTTCATAGCTTTACTCCAAGAAAGATAGGAAACGTGTGGGACCCGATGATTAGTGACGTGTGGAAAATGTTGTGCAAGGTTGGGTGCTGCTTTGCAGAAGGATAAAAAAGTATTTTCATAACTCATTTATTCTTTATTTTCCTTTATTTAGTTGTGTGATTTTTCAGAAGATCTTTTTATTTATATATTAAAGTAATTTTATTTATTTTCTTTAATTTCATATTTTTGAATCAATCATTTAACTCCAGTCCTTCAAAATTTTTAATTCCGATACTTTATTTACAACACCATATCCTAAATAAAAATGTAATATTATTTAAAAATATATATATAAAAGTTTCGAATGTCAATCCCGTGCCCTCGCTTACACTAGTATATATATACTCCCTCCATTCCACAATAGCGAACCTTTTAGACTTATGCACATATATTAAGAAATAATTTACATTGACAAATTTACCCTCATTAAATAATCTCTCTTTATTAATGAGAAAAGAGATAAAGTGTAATTAATGGTTATTGGTAGTTGAAAAAGTAGGAGGGTAATTTAGGAAAGTATGTATAAAAACTTCCTAAAAATTTTAAAAGGACAACTATTTTGGAACAAATTTTAACTTCTAAAAGGACAATTATTATGGAACGGAGGGAGTATAAAGGATTAGGACCCAACACAAGAACTAAATTAATTCCACAAACATAAGAACTTTCCCAAAAACCTATGAGAATTAGGATTCAGCACTCTAAGAGTAGACATCACCAACAAAAAAGTTGTTAATGCATACCAAAATTTGTGATTGCTTACTAACATAGAACAAGATTTCCTTTCCTCTTGGCCAGGCAATCTCTATATGAAGTTATGAACAGGTCCTGTGGTGTTAAAAAAAACATAGTTCTTCACATTTGTGCGGAGTGATGATGCAGATGTTGCTTCCGTCTTATTAGATTCAAGTACTTAATACCTTATTTATCAAAATTCAAAACCAAAAAGCTAAAAGAGGAATATCATGACCAACCACCCCAAACATTAGGTCCACTAAAGCCAAAATAATAAATACATTGGATAATGTACATCAAAGTAATCTTTCAAAATTAAAGACATGTGCAGGGGGCGTGATAAGCATCGAGAACAGCAAACGCATTTACCAGAAAAAGAAGTCGAAAATTTGTAACAAACAAGGTACCCGCTTCATCTGTATTAACAAGAACAACGCCATACCCCTGGAAGCACAGTCATAAAAAATTGGTAAGCATCATTGTATGCCAGTGAAACCCAAGGCAAACGTATCTTATATTAAAAGAATAAGCAAAACCAAGAAAAGAAAGGAGATAAGAAGTTAATTACTTTTTTCTGCTTCAATTGCTGATGACCTCAAACTTGGTAACAAGCAGCCTAAACTACAGCCATAATTTATCACTAAGAAACAGCTACAGAATCAAATTTCAAACAGGGCCACCTCATATAAGGATTTCTAAAATAAGAGTGAACTTCGTAACCTATAAAATAGTTGTTAAAATTGATTTGGCAAAACTGAAAGTTCTGAAACCATGTTTTACTATCCCAGCTATTTAAATCACTCCAAACCGTTCAGGGAGCTCCCTGAACGTTAACTCATTTCTCTGTCCCCTTGGCACATTCCATCTAGCTAATTTTTCTTTCTTTCTTCTAGAACTAAAATAAAGTCAGAGTACAAGTTTTAGCACTGAGTTACTTTACGAGCAACTTCCCATAACAATTGAGGAGAAAGAAAAGTTGGTCATTCTGTACATTCTCGGAAGCAGATTTAAATATGCAAGAGATGTATCAGCTGTGACAATTAAGCGGGTGCTATAGATTCTATTATGAAGTTTTAAGGATAAGGAAAGAAAAGATTGTGACAAGAAGATCAGGACAAGCCTTGGCAAAGAAATTCTACAATGGCCAATGAAGAGGTGGCTAAATGAGGTTGTCTGCTATATTCGTTGATGAATAAAGCTAGAGGCAGATGGCTAAATGAGGTTGTCTGCTATATTCGTTGATGAATAAAGAGTTTACTATTGAATTATAAACTAGCAGAAATGGCAACTAGTAAACAAATACATAGATAATTTCATGGACTAATAGCCACCTACACCAACCATTTTACTAGCGACTCAAAACTCCCTCCTGATCACTTATCTCTATGGGCCTTTCGTCCATGGACATGCTATTAATATATTTCTCGTGGAACCATATTTTGTCTATCTATAGTTTACTCCCTCTTCTCGAAAACCAAGAGTCATGATAGTGCCTATCCATTGACAGGTAAGCAGCATGATATGCGCAGAGGTAGTTAGCTTGGATTGAGTTTGACTTCTAACTGATCTAATCACAGAAGTCAATTCAGCAGTCCTTGAGATAATGACTTGAGCAACTATTTCTGAAAGAATGCACCAATGAAGAGCAGGCAAAGTTCATAAAAGTAACTCCTCCACCATTCATAGGCTACACAATGCCAATGAAGAGGTGGTTTATGCATAAGGTGCAGCTCAATCTGTCTAAAAGAAACCAAACAATACCAGTCGAATTGGGCTTGTGATTGTACGGTCAGAAGAAAGAAATCACCGAAGGCATGAGATTTAGGCTCCTTCCCTATACTTAATTGTATCTGGAAGAGTTAGCTCTCAAGCTCGAGAAGAGGCTTCTCTTTGTAGACAAAATGTAGCTTGAGCCATGGGCTCAACAAGCAAGACTATAAATCAGATTGTTTAGCATGGGCTCAAGATATTTTTCTAATAATTTTCATATCTATTTCTGGAAGAGGCTTAATGAAGATTGAGCTGAAACTTTGTACAAAAAAAATGATCTGTTCAATCTTCATTGTCTTAATTATATATATATATATATATATATATATACACATAGGTAGATGTTCAAATGAGAACCACAACTATTTGCGAACTTGCGAACCTCCATGAACCATGAAATTTATGACATGGTTTTACATTAAAAGACTCTCTGAACTGTGAACCATAAAAGATGTGAACCATAAAAATATAACTGTGAACCATGAAATTTAAAAAGACACTATGAACCATAAAAAGTCAACTCTGTACCGTGAAATATGTAAATCATTTCGCAGGTTCGAAACTAAGAGATCGTTGGCAGCCAAACACCTCCCTATATACATATATGTACATATACACATAGGGGTGGCTCTAGTAGGAACTCATCTAAATTAGGAACTCTATGAACTAATTACACTAAACCACCCTCCCCACGTTGCACACTCAACACCCTTGTAATTGCCCGCGAGCGTACTTGAAAGGCCGTTCCTATGGTGCCACTCCTCAGCCCAAACAACAACAATTCCAAATCTTACATGCAGCTTGGATTTTGCTAGAAAAGAGTGACATGACACGTGTAATGCAAATACACACGAATGGTGATATGGAACTAGAAGTAGAAATTAGGGTGATACTTGCTCAACACCTTTTCCCATTTACATTCCATTAATTATTCTTTAAAAGTTAAACTAGGTAACAGCACCCAAGCTGTGTATGATCTTTTTATTACTGCCAATTTCATTCTTTTGTTTCCTTAAAAGAAGTTTCAATTATTGTTGCTCTTTAACCCAACAAAAATAGAATGTTGGTTAAAAATGGTTGATTTGCATTTTTCTTTATTTATGTTCGTTTTATGAAACACAATAATTCCTTGATGGATCAGATCCACACTGGTTGCAAGATTTGGAATTTGAGAATCCATGGCACTATGGCAGTACATAAGTTTATTCGTGTTCCATAATTTCCAACACTTGCCTTTTCGTTTACCTTATAACTGTATAACCCTTATATTCTAAACAAACCTAGTAGTCCTCTTTAAATGTATGCTTTGTTAAATTATTGATTTGATATTAATTTTCGAATTTTTTTCACGTAATTACACTTAGAATTCAACATATAAATGTCCTGAGATTCAGCAAAAAATTAAGATTCAACAACAGTGCACTAAAGATTCAACATATAAAGACTGAGGATTTAACAAAAATTAAGATTCAACAACACAGAACTAAAAGAATCAACATATAAATGCACTAAGGATTCAACAACGGTGCATTAAAGATTCAAAACAAAAAACCTCTTAGGGTTGGGTCATCACGAAGCTGATTTTTCATAATTTTTGATTTCTGATTATTTGTGGGTCCTATCGTTTTCTTCTATCTCTCTCTTACTTTTTCACTTTAATCATTATAAAATATCATATTAAACCATCAAAAACCCAAACCTTAGATTCAATAAAAATTGCTTTTAAGATTCAATAAAAGCATAAGATTCAACACAAAAAGCACTAAGATTCAACAAAAATGCACCGAAGATTCAACAAAAACTAAGATACAACAACACTAAAGATTCAACACAAAAAATCTCTTAGATTCAATTAAAATTGCATTGAGATTCAATAAAAACATAAGATTCAACACAAAAAGCATTAAGATCCAACAAGAATACATGATTCAACAATGATGTACCAAAAGATTCAACGCCACTATATCAAAGATTCAATACCAAAGTTCTAAAGATTTAACACAAAAAGAAAAAAAAAATCAAAATATATCCATCAGGGATCTTGTTTGAAAGAGAATTAAATTTAGATCAAGAATACGCAATTAAAGTTTATTTTCAAGATGTAGATCATTAGATATTTTCATTCAAAATTAAAAACGAAAAAAATACAAGGGCAGGAGTTGTGGGGAGATGCGCGCAAGGAGGAGTCTTGGATGACGCGCGGGAAGAGGATGTGCAGCTCTCAGATAGTATTCTCCCCTAATCTCAACCTTATTAATTCTAATCAAATGGATATATATAGTTCCTAGTTCCTAATTAATATATGATACTCACTTGAACCAACTCCTATATATATATATATATATATATATATATGTGTGTGTGTGTGTGTGTATGAATGTGTGTGTGTATGAATGTGTGTGTGCATGTTTTCAAATATATTTATCAAGACATGTTCCGGAACACCTTTCCAATTGTAGCTTACTCGGGTTCGATTCCATTGAAGCACATGGCTACCGTACGAACCTCGCGGATCGAGCACAAACACACGGAATTAACGAGCTCAATTAACGAGCCGAGCTCAAACACATCTTCCGAAGCTCCGTTGAGCTTGAGAAGTAAATTAAAAGAACCAAGCCAAGCTTGCTCCGCTCAAGTCATTTAAACCCCTAGGTTCAAAAATAGAAGAGGCAAAGTATAACTCCGACATGGATAAATTCTGTTTGGGATTTCCATAATTATGTGAAAAAATAGCAAATTAAACATTCCTAACTCTGGCTATGAGGCAATCACACTGTGACACAAACATGGTGAAATGTTTCCTAAGGTGCTAAGCCAGCTGATGATACTAGCGAGGGAGCTCATGTAGCCATGTCATTATGAGCTCCTACTTGAGTGGGGACTCTTGGCAGCTTCTTTTCCAGGTTTGAAGCACTTACCTTACGTAATATTTACCATATATGCTATTCATTTCTGGTTGTTTTCATTTGTATATCAGTATATGGAAATAATTTTATATCTCTCAAGACCAGTTTTGGAGTGACAATGATTAAAGGCGAGAAATCTTTAATCCCCATCCATTTTCTCCTAGCATAAAGCACTAATACAATATCTACCTCCGTGGGTATCTATAATACAATTCTCAGTTTTTGATTTGACACTATTTACAATAAAATCAACTTTTAATCTCAAGCCTTTAAAAATTTCAATCTCAACCATTTATTCTAAACATCGTTCCCTTCATTTTCAATTCTCATTCCCCCCATTTTTCAATTCAATTTTTTTTAAATATAACCAACTTAATTATGATATTTAAATTTTATATTAATTAGAATGCTAATTTTTTTAAGTTTTTTTTCTTTCGAACACAGAGGGCACGGCATAAACTAGTATCACATATGTACCGATACGACTCACGAGTTGGCGCACACAGGATACATTGGATACTCATCCAGATATAAAATTATAATTTTTTATTTGAATATGCAGAAGTTTGTTAGCATGTAGAAACTACTGCAAAAGCCCACAAAAGGGAGTATAGCCGAAGGTAAAAGAAACTCAAGGGGAGGGAACGGAACAGAGACTGTGCCCTAAAACATTAATCTTCAGATCCTCCCTCTGTTCCTTAATAAATTTTTGACTTCTTTTTTTTGGTTCTAATTGTCAATTTTCTACTACCAAGATAGCATTAAATATGCATGCACAATCAAAATGGGACTAGTACTAAAGAATGGAGGGAGTACTATTTTGGATTGTCAAGTCACTTAAGTGTATATATGTGTGTGCATGTGTAGTGTAATATATATATATATATATATAATATTTCTCGCCTGGGAATCTACCAAAGTATGCCCCACTTCCCGGATCACTATAAATATAATACATATATATCTGTTTGCAAAGTTACAGATAACAGTAAAAAAGGGGGTCCTACTTTTGTTTTCTTGTGAGTGTGCACTTTGGGGCATCCACTCATTTGTTACCCCCAAGGCGGCGAAGAATGAATCAACGAGGAATGCCTATCTAGAACACATCGAATCATGTAAAAATGGAACTACTATTTTTCTGTGCACACTTTTGAAATAATCATATCATTTTTGTATCTATATTCTAATTGCAATTGATGTGTAGAAGCATCCATGGAGTAACGTAATTGAATCCGCTTCATAGGCTCCAACAAGTTCTTCTCATTTTCCCAAAGGAAACCCCCAAAAGATGACATTGAGGATGTTTACTACGGCATAATAATCCTTATACCTTAGCCAAACTAGTCGCCATCTGTTCATGCTTTCCTTTGTAAGCATTTAAGAAAGAAAAGAAGAAGAAATTAAATGCTTCTTTTGGCCTGTCAGGCTGAATCAGTTAAGGTCCCAAGGCTAAACAATAAATCCAAAGTCAGAGTATAAATAATTATAGCCTTTCATATTACAAGAATACGAAACATTGAAATACTTGTTTCCTTCTCAACCACTTTGTGGTTTCTTTATATGTCTGATAATCAAAATCGTTCACCGACGCCCAGCATATGAAATCTTATGGTATTGACACCAAGTTCTTTTGAAGCTTTTTTCTTAGTATAATATCCTTTTGTTCTCCTTTTTATTTTTGGAATTCACCCCGATAAATGGGTGTCCTGTTACCACTTTTTTCTTTATATGTTCTATTCAATTACAATTATTACAATCACATGCATACAAACCAATTTTTGTTTGGTCATTAGCTCTTAACAAACTTAAAATGAATTGACATGTTGCAAAGATGCAAACCTTATGAGAAGATTTCTCCAAATCAGAGTGTTATGTCTGGTAACTCCTCACAGTCCCATGAACATTTGTTTTTACATTGGGATGTTGCTTGATTTCTTTGGCGTAGCTTATTTGGAGTTTCCAGTGAAGAATAGCTTTGGCCTGACTCTACTGTATCCATACTGCACCATGCAGTTTCCAAGGTATGGGTGAAATAACAGTAAGCATACAGAACTTCACAGTTTTAAGATATCAGCTTATATTGTGGTCTCTTATGTGCTAGAGTGGTTAATTTGGCCTCTCTGGGGGAGTCTGGAATTGAAGCTATTTGAGGGGGTCTTTGCTCTTCTGACTTTAGTCTTTTTCACCTTGTAATATATCTTTAGTATAGATGATTTCTCAGCCATCTCTCGGAATATCTTTTTGTATATCTTTTCTATTTCAAACAAAAATCTTTACTTATTCAAGAAAAATGAAAATGATATCATAAAATGTACCGTATCCCCATCTACGAGTCATCACTTCCCTCTCACTCTCCCTTTTTTGTATCAACCAGTCAGAGGACCCCCTACCCTATCTGTCATCTTTTTCATTCACATTTCTTCCTTTTAATTTAACTGATTTACTTAAATTTCCATTAAGATCTAATCTCTTTCACAAGTCAACTCTGTCATTTAAGGAAAGCTATATTCAGAACCACAGGAATGACATGATGTCTAGCACACTTGGTAATCATGCTAACCTACATGCACACACATATACACATAGAGAACCCAACATTTTGTGATCCCTCCTTCCAAAGAGCAAGAATATCCTTATCGGTGTTAAATGTATAATGTGTGGGTGTCTGAACTCTGAAGCCTTCCGATCAATGCCACCTTTCCCATCATGCTTGTGATACATGGCATCATCTTTAAATTTCTTTTAAGAGATAAAGTTGTCAATTACACTCGCATCAGTTAGAGTCACACTCGTTTTTAGTAAGTTCAAAAATTATACATGAAAATGGTAAGAATTAAAAAAACAGAAAAAGAAATAACTCCTACAACATTCTTTCCTCTAGTACAATCTTAATAAATGTAATAAAACAAAAATCTTTTATGCAAATGAACTCCAATATATCTTTCTTAGCAAGGAGCCTCGGACGTCTTAGCAAGGTGGGCCAATTTCATTGGATTATAACATATCCTGAAGTAGTTTACCAAGTACATATTAACACTAAGCATCACTGCCTCCTGCAGTCCTGCCACTATTTTCAAGAAAAAACGAACCTTAACTACATGGAGCCAGCCTATTGATGTTGAATTTGAAGCTTAAATACAAGTCAGAATTACATTCGTGGAACTGCAATATGCTCATTGCATCCGTATCAGAATTACTTTCCACCCATCAAGAAAGAAACATTGCATTTCATAAAAGACATTTGGAAAAATTGTGGCACGGTGGTGCATCATTTTTAATAAATCGTTCACGGTCAGTACATAAGGCCCAAGCTATGAGGAAGAACCTAGGGGGAAGGTCAGGGGGGGCAATAACAGGTCAGTTATCTCAGTGGAACGTGTATGAGACAAAGATAATGCAAAGGTCATGAATTCATTCATTCTTGCATGTGGCCTGATGCATAGGTTCAATGATTCTCGCCCGTGTCATGGTGTCATGCCCCGTGTTTCAACCTCCGGTTATCAACCTAGGAGAAGGCAGGTGTAAATTGTCTTTCCTTGACGTATAATGCCTTTCCCAGTGGGGTCCTCAAAAAAGAAAGAAGAACGAAAGAGGCTATTCATTTATGCGTAAGAAAGTTGTATTGACCGCACGCGTGTCTTTGAAGGAAAGTTGACTACGCAATCTGCGGTCGCTTCCAAATATCAGTTATCCGGCATATGCACTAGCATTGCTATAATACAAACACCACGTGTATTCATGGACATCAGTACACGTAGTAAAATTACCTAAAAGCGAGTTTCATTCAGTATAATTTATCAAAAAAAAATGCAATATAACATTGTAGTTAGTGATGAGTAATAGTACTTATCCAAAATTTCTATCGCAGCCAAGTTCTGAAAGTCTGAACGTTTGTCAAGAATTATGCTTATTACCAAGTGAAGCAATCGAAAGACTCCGAAACTGGCCATATACTGAAACCTAACTAATAAAAATGGAAAGAGAAAAAAAAATAAGATCCAAATTTGGCACCAAAATTCTTGTTCCCACCATCCCTAAACTATCAACCTAATAAATTACTAAAATTATTACTTTAACATACATTTATTGCGATTTATATTCTAAATTTCAATCTTTGCAAGAAATAATAAGTCAACGAGCCATTTCTTAATTTTTTTAAAAACAATTATCAAAGTTTAATCAAGTTGACTAAAAAAGACAAAACAGGACACTCATTTACTGAGTGAGGGAGTACAATGCAAAACATTCCATTCATAAACTCGAGAAAGAGCACATGAATTTGTTCAAATTAAAACACAAGGTAACAATTACAGCATCATAAAGGAGATAGCAATTTCCCGACTACTTACCTCGGCGATAACGTTCTCGGCTTCGAGCAAGAATTCTAACAATGCCTGAGGAACAGGTCTTGATACCGGCTGCTGCTAATTCATAACAAGTCCAACAACAACAATTAAAAAAAATTACAAAATGTAACAAAATCAAAGATTTACAAATGCGTAAGTAATGAAAATTTGAAAACCTAGAGGAAGGGGGAAATTACATCGATCTTGGTCCACTCAAGAGCGTCCCAGCTACCGGCGCCTTCAATCTTTTCGGACTCGGTGAGTCGGGGGTCCGGGTCGCGGAGGGACGACGACGACGTCGATCGTCCAGACCGCGTTCTCGGCGCAGACATAATACCGTGTCTTTAAGTCAGTGAGTTTCTAGAGAGAGAGATTATTTCAGGCTTGGTTTGATTTCAGGGGAAACCCGGGGGGGGGGGGGGGAAGGGG
>JAOWAN010054126.1:8425-26772 GCA_028566635.1 Lobelia cardinalis
TAAAATCTCAAAACCCACCCGAGAACCATATGAGAAATAAAGATCAGACGCAAGAGGGGCAAATTTGGTTTCCTGCATATAGACACGATAGCCATTCTCAGACGTGGCAGCACAGGTTCAAAAACAGTCATTCTATCCCAAATCTGGGATAAAGTAGATTCCTCAGCTGGCTTTACACGGTTTGAGAAACTTGATGCCTCCTATGTCCTCTTTTGGACATCTTACCACATTCTAAATGCTTAATTAGAGGAAATTGTAAAGAGATGGCTGGGAAGGTCCGGAAATGGATAGTGGAACAATTGAACAAATGCTGAGGTCAACTTGGGTTGTTTAGGTAATTCCCTCAAGCAGCTAAAAGGGTGAGTTTGAACGAATCTCAATCTTCAACTATCTCAATTTCAGTAATATTTTTCCCTGCATTATTTTCAAAATATTTTAGTCAGGAACTTATGTGCTCACTGCCATCGCTGCAATCTTTCTTGTTATGGGACACATGCTCACACACATAGATGCTAAACTAGGAATCACATCATTCATTCAGGAAGATTAGTGTTAACAACATATTTATTCGTTTTAGACTAACATGGATAGGATATTTATGTTATGTGTTGAACTAATCTTTTGACATGTATTTCTTTAAGTTGAAAATCGATACTGCCAGGACCTACCATAGGATTTCACCACGTAATGAAACACCACTTGGAGCGCATTGAAACCAAAGTGGGTGCTTTCATTCTGCTTCATAAAATAGGGTGCTTTCATTCCATTTGGAGGACATGGCATCATAAAATTATCCATTCTGCTTCATAAAATATGGTGCTTTCGTTCCATTTGGTCCAAGTCAAAATCCTCTATATCAACCCCAGCTGCCTTCGAGGTAATGTTAAATCAATGATTCAATGAGCGATAGCATGGAATGAAATGAACATATAACAAGCAACAAAAGATACAAGATTCAGAAATCATGCATGAAACAAACAGGATATAGGTTCTGCATGGAAATAACAGTGCCCTACTAAGAGTCTCAAACTGAAGTTTTGGGCGTATGACATGTCAATTGTAGGGTGGCTGAAGAAATCACCTTCTCATTATGGAGACTAATGCTTGTGTTATTGTTGAAATTACTCCTCCCAGACAAGCTATCTTTGTTGCTGAGATTTCCAGCACAATGGGTCAAAAAACAGTGTTCTTGAGAGGACACCGACCTACACCTGCTCTTTCGCTGCTCAGTAAAATATGATAACTGTTGTCTAAACCTTCCTAGAGCATGCCCTGAGTTATCTTGGCCAACTCCCCTAAGAATTCCTTCAACAATAGCAGCTTCAGCTACAGCGGAATCTGCATCAATCTCATGTAATTTGTTCTGAAAGCTGTTTTTCATGCCGAGCTTACACAAGGGATTGCTGAGATTTGTGGTACAATTCGACGTATAACAGGTTTCTTGAGAGGACAGCAGCCTACGTTTGCTCTTGCGCTGCCCACTAAAATATCTTCGTCTCTTTCTAGACTTTGCTTGAGTCTGACTTGAGCTTTCTCGGCAAAACCCACTTGGAATTTCTTCGATAATAGAAGTTTCAGCTCCAGTGGAATCCGGTTCTACACAGTATAATTTTTTCATCCGGAGCTTGGAACTAATGTTTGGGGTACTTTTATCCTTACAGTCAACACAACCGACACATATGGAGGGAAGATCAACACCAAAAGAACTACTCATTTGCTTTCTCTCTGATGTACAATCGGTTTCTTGATTTCTTTTCCTTTTCTTCTTGGAGCCTGAAAAGAAGCTTAAAGAGCTTCAATTTTTAGCAAAATATAAACTGAAATTCTGAGGACCATTTGAAATAATGGGCTCACAGATACAAGTTTACTTCTGAAAATTTAACTAGTAAGACAAGAAAAGCTAAGTATACAAATTTCAAAGCGTTAAGGAAGAAATTATAGCAAAAACTTGGTATAATAGATTCCCAAAGCAGCTAGCTAAGCTGGTCAAATTGGTACCTTGTAAGAAAAGATAGAGCCAATGTGTCAAAGCTTTCCACCAAAGAAAAACTGACATCCCATCTGTCTTTGCAATATCTTTGTTAACTTCTGTTCTGGTCATAGAATCCCAAGAGATGATAGAATATTCTAGGTTCCGTGTCAGAGTTGGTATAGCAAATGCCCATAGACAAATGGACTGGATCCAATTCAACATGTGAGCTTGTAAAGCCTTTGCTAATCACCACAACCCAAAGAAACTTTTAGGGGAGGTGTCAACAGATAGTACTCCCTTCTTTCCAAAAAAGAGTCCTCTTCGAATTCGCACATAGTTTTAGGAAGCCATTTGACTTGGTAAATGCGTGGATATAAAGAGGTTGATTATGGGTCCCATGTAAAAAGTATGACCACATTTCTTTTCTTAAGGTCCACTTAAAGAAAGTTTCCAAAGTGGACACTTAATTTGGGACACCCCAAAAAGGAATAGGGGACTCTTATTTTGGGACCAAGGGAGTGAGATTTTATCTCCTAGCCTTCAGTTTCTCAGGGAGTCGCGGCTTTTGTCAATGTATTCCAGTGCCACTACTGAAATTGGGTGTGGTGAGATAATGAGAGTAAAAAATTTGATTTTCCCTAAAATTGGATATATAATGAGTGAAAATTCTGATATGGCCTACCATTGAAAGTTCCGATTCAGCACCACTATGTTTGAAATACATGATGATTCAGCACAGAATTTAAATATTAATCTCTTGGGGGTAATAGCTGTTTTCTTGTTCTATGGTCATATTATGAAGATCCACATTGCTATCAGTTTCCAGCATCTACTTATTTTCCAGCACTATGTAGTGTACATACTAGGAATGAGTCTGGATAGTATGCTTATCGGGGTCGATAATTGATCAAAAACTCCAATTTGTTTGGGAAGTTGGTTTGTTTTTGTCAGAAAGTGTAGGTACCCCTACCTTGGCCTATTCCGCAGGTCTGCACCTGACCAATCCCATCGTGTTTAAGATTGAGAACCCCCCTCCCCTCCCCTCTCTCTCCTCCCTTTCATCATCTGGTGGGTCTGTAAGCTGACGATTGAAGTGATAATGGAGAGAAAGTCAACATACTGAATGATTTGCTGGGCGTATGGACGTAATTTACACTTGCCTTCATGAGGATACTTGAGGCATGAATGGATATTTGATGAGGACAGTATGGTGTATTTAGCACTAAAATCATAAGGGTGGTAATGTAAAATCATCTTATCAATGTGTTAAAGAAAATCACCTACTCACTAAAATATTATTTAGGTTGTAGGAAGCCAAAACTCAATCCAAAAAACACAATTTCCAAACGAGCCCTAGTTCTCCCAAAGCTCCTAACCATGTAGAAATCAACTTCAACTCAATTAAACTTTGTCCTTTCTAGTTGTGTTGGCCACATGAATCCATTTTCCGGATCCATTTCAATCGAAAGCAGTAAAGTCACGGTTCGTAAGCTATCCAACTTTCTATTTTAAAGTGACACTAGTCTATGGCTGTCCTACAAAATCTGGCTATCAAGTTTGATGGAATATGTTGACCACCTCTGTAACATGGACTTCTCAATTCACCTGAAGCCCCCGTGTCAACGCAGCACATCACGGACATGTGTTGCAGTTGGACACCAATATCTAAAATAGAATCCTTCACTTTTGGTTGACTAGACGCCCACATCTGTACCCATGACCAGCAATGATAGTTCTTGCAACACAACTAACCATGTAAAACCCTCATATTCACTTCCCGAAAGCCGTCAAACTTTAAAAGCTTCTTTTGATCCAAAATAACCTCATAGGGTCTTTTGCTCTGACTAATTAGGCGCCGCTACAAAGTGAATAAAGAACCACCAAATCCTTGAAATACAGTTTCCTACGATAGCCCCAGTTCCTCACTCTAGCTCTCCATGTTTCATTGACATTATCCTATTACTACGTTGATATCCGCTAATCTCCATGCTCAATGCCACAAAAAGTACCCCTTCAATCTTGTAAAGTTAAAAGGTGATAGAACTTCAGCTGGGAAAGTAATAGACTTGCAGCTCTAGTTACTCCGTTGCAAACTATTAACGAATCTATACTGCGAAACACAAAGGATCATTCCACAGTTTGCATAGTCACTTAAGCAAGCTCTTTCAGTATACAATCTCAAGAGCGAGACAAATCCTTTCGGTTCAAGCTATTTGCTAGATCGAAGATGTAAATTAATAGGGGAAAACTAAAATGTTTTTCAGTATCTTTTCCAAGTAAAGCCGAACAATATGACGAAGAGACAAACATATTTACATAACCTCAGATTCCAACTTCAATTACCAAGAACACTAGCAGGATGCTGATTTCCAGAATCTGACATATGTTTTGAGGGCCTAAAGCACAAGTTAATAACAGGAGAGCCTGCCACCTGATGATGCTTCTCGCGAGGAAGTGGCAAAAATATTGAAGTATACTTGAGCAAATACACCATAAGAGCATCTCCAACCTGTATTTCATTTCAATTTTTGAACCACAACACAAACACAAAAAGTAACTGATGCGAGATGTTAATCCATTTACAAGAAACAACAAAAGGACTTACCCTTTCTAATAGCAAGCACCATGCTGGACATGTTAAAAGTTGTGCAATATCACTTGACCGGTTACGCTGTCAGAGAAGTAGTACATTTGAAATTGTTAAACATTCTATATCTTCCATACACATAAAATATTAAATGCTAAATTTGTTGCAAGTCATTTGGCAATGGATAGTTAAAATCAGTGGCATCGTCATGGCCACACTTACACTATTTTGGTTCACAAGAATTACCACACCTGCTTAGCATGCGTATGCAAAAGAAGTTGCTAAAAGGCAATAGTAAAGGGACTTGATGAACGAGTGTGACATTTATTAAAATAGTCTCATCTATTCCCTGGATTTTACGATCTGGACAGGGGAAAGAGAAAATGACAACAGCAACGTCTTCTGCTCAAATGGCTGAAACATGTCAGGTCAATTTTCTTGATATCATAGAAAACCACTAATTAAATACTTCGTGGCCAAAGTATCTGAAGTTTATCTTCAGTACCCGCAATTGTTTCAACTTTCATTCACAAATCAAAGCTTTCACGCTAATATCTCCTTTTTTATTATGGCCCAGACCACGTTACAAGAGAAGCATATTTGCTGTTGAGGGTCGTGTATCATTTTCTCAATTTAAGAAAAGAAAGGCTGGTACCTCAAATAATTATACCTATTGTCTCCCCTAAGTCAAATATTTAATCTAAAAGGGGGCGTTTGGTGTCGGAATCAAAGCAATGATGCTCAAGTAGGAGCAATTAAAGATCTCGATAATTCAAAGAATAGTAATAAGACAAAAAAATATGTTCAATATATTAAGTTCAAATTGCAAACCAAAGAGTTTAAGTCAACCATCTTTCCTAACGGAAGGTCAGGGGCTCAAGTCCCCTCAGGGACAATGGGGAGAAACTATTATCTTGTTGAAGATATCGCCCTCGATTTGCTTTGGACTTCAATCCCTCCTTGTTGCTTTGGGCTTTAAGCCATCTCTACTATTTGTAAGCTCTAATTATTAAAAATATTAAAGGATGGAGCCAGAGCTATGTCCCCTACAACCTTAAAAAATAAAATAAAAATGCAAGTAACTTGAAGCAACTGGGACAAAACTGTAAATATGACCTGAGGATGGAAGGAAATGCCATAAGGAAGAAAATTCACATAATAACTTGCCTTGTCATAACCACTGCATATGACATTAATTGATGTTGGTTGCTCGCTTAATATCATTTCCACGGTCCTTGTAACAATCTATACACACCAAATAAAAACTTATAAGTTTGAAACAAGCTCTTCAGATCATGGTGATGGAGATTTTAATGATTTTATTTCTGTCTTAGCAAAATAGACGATATCACAAGAAGAAAACAATGACAAGACAACTCAACAAAGCCATTGTCCCAATTACTTGGGGTCTGCTGTGAAATTTGTGTTCGCCGTTGAGTTTGATTAGTGCAATTTAATCACACACACCACGCAGCATTGCATCCTTCTTTATCATTGTTCCCTGTTAGTTTTGGTCATATTGTACCTGGTGTAGAATCTGTAGATACTGATCCTATGCCAGTTCCAAAATGGCTGCACTTATTGGTTTAAATTGTAGTTTGTTGAGTCAGCAACTCATCTAAAAGTTTAAAATGTTAGAAAATACAAAGGGAACCAACAATATATATCAAGCTAACACTTACACTCCCCCACATGTGTGACCCGTTCAACATGAAGAGTTAAACAAAGATGTCTTATTAGGGGCATCATGAACCAAGCAAGGTGCTATAAGTTTGCACTTAGGACATGAACCCAAGACCTAAAACTGCTCCAACAGCATGCTAAGTTACGAACTCATCTAGAAGCTTAAGATGTTGGATTGCGACAGAAAAAAGAATGTACATCAATCTAACACAGTTTTCTAACCCATCTAGCAATTTCATCTCATTTTATCTCCTACTGGGTGACTTCTACTATCTCACAGATCGGTTAATTTGAAACTTTATCATTTCCTAATTTTACCACATATGCATCTTAGCATTCTCATTTTGGCTAAACTCACTTTGTCTACAAATGTGCCTTTCTTAACTGCCCAAGATTTCATTCAAGAAAAGTGCAGTCTAATAGCAATCCTATAAATAGTTTCCTCCCAACATATGAGGAATATGCTTATCTCATAACACTATTCATACAATATTCCGCATAACGGACCAAAATTCCGTTAAAGAACAAACGCCATTCCCTACATCGTGCTCTTGCTTAAAATTGATCCCTTTTAGCAAAAATGGTCAATTTCTAGGATTTCTCCGTCAACTGACCTAACATTGAGCATACTTGTACTTCTTATGCCACTAAAGTTGAATCCCATATTATTCCATTTTACTCCACATAATTTAAACCCTTTTACTTATGAAGCTTCTCTCGGTTTTCCTAGTTTATCACTGACCTCGAGTTGTTTCATAGATAAGAAGTTTAATACTCTAATAACATGCACCATTTTATATCATCTTTACAAGGGAAAATTATTGGGATTTGGATTGCCACACGATTACAACATACATATATATGTACAAATATATATTCCCTCCATCCCAAAAGAATTTCCAATTCCTTACAGAAAACCTAACCTACGACAAAACCATACTACTATTTGGCATATACTTAGCTTTATTATGATTTAGATTCTAAAATTTCAATCAATGTAAAAGTATTAAATATACTATCACTAACGATTTCCGAAACTGAGAATTTGAGCCAAAGAAAGAGGCACCTAAGAAAACAGCCACCTGATTTAGGTGACGAAAAAGTGAAAACCCTCCGAAACATTACTACCTCCACCAAGCGAAACTCCGAAACATGACCCAAATGAACCACAATTATCTGAAGAAACAAGGAAAAATAGTACACAAGTGAGTGTCTACCACCCATTTATCCTCCCCAAGATAAACAATGCTCCTTCCTACCTTGAAACCGGTTATGAGCATCCACATCCCTCGTACTCCGCTCACACTCCGCCATATTAGCATTCCACTACCTTTTCCTATTTCAGACTTGCGAAAAACAACCTCAACGCTCAAACCCTCTCAAACATTGCCACATCACCATTCTACTAACTTACTCAATCTACTTTATTTACATTACTTCAATTATGCATTATCTAACTTTTGTTGAAAATATTATTTTCACTCGAATATATATGTGTGTGTATATATATATATATTTTTGGTTATTTATTTTCAAAAATTATTTTACAATCGATAAAATAGAAAAATTCTTTTGTTAGTTCTTGAACCACTAATGGATGATAAACACATTTTTTAGTTCTTATTTAAATGTTAGCAAGGATCCAATTGCGTGTTAATCAACCCACATCAGTTAATTGGAAATGGGTTACGCCTTTACGAATTTTTACAATGAAAATCACGTTGGTTCAAATGGATTGGGAGCTCAACCCATGTAAACAACATTGGCGTATAATAAATTAGCTTTGCAATAAGTTTTAAGGGTATTACACCAAGTATAAAGGAAGGAGCGGGTTTAATGAAGCAAAATTTATGACGGAGGCTCTTGAATTGTACAAAACCATTTACAACGTTAAGTTTCCTTACGATCATGTTTGGTACATTCTTAAGGATGAACCAAAACAGAAGGATGAATGCCAACGAGTACCAAGAGGATGGAAGTACCCAAAGAGGGGCCATATATATCGTCGAGTTCGAATCGTGATGATAAAGGAGAAGTTGAAAAGGTCCGCCCTATGGGCCAAAAGACCACCAAGACATTGGAGTTCGCAAAACGTAAGGAAAAAAGTATCATGAGTGTAAGTGTTAGGAGTGGCTAAGATAGTGAAACTACCAAATGAATTAGAAATAAAGACTTGTACCGGTACAAGTAAGATGAGCTCTATGCAAAAGAAGTTAACGAACGAAATGGCTATCAAAGAGGAATGGAGAATTGAAGATGAGCATTAGTTATCATTGCGTACTTTCTTTCCATTTTTTAAGTTTGAAGTAAGTTTCGTTTTTTTATTTTAGTTTCATTATTTAACTTAATTTGCCATTTACAAGTTTGATAGTTTATGTAATTTATTTTCATTTCAATTTACTACCAAATTAATTTAAAATTATTTTAATTTCAATTTCATAGTTTGGTAATTTTTCAAGTTTGAAGTTAGTTTATGTTATTTATTTTTCACTGTGATTTCTTAGTTTATGTCATTTTTGAAAATTAATAACCAAATTGAAAAATATATCCGAGTGAAAAAACTGTTTCCAAAATAGTTCTATACATAATTGGTCAACTCTTCCGTTTGGTTTGCACGGAATGGAATGAAATTATCATTTGATTCCTTGATAATTGAGGTTTGGTTTGGGAGTATATTCATAGGAATGGAATGCAAATATTGTACAATGTCTAAATTACCTTTTCTTCACTTTATTTGTATCAAAATAAAATTTTTTTAAAATTTATGATATTACAATATTTGTTATAAATAACTTTAATTTATAATTACAATCTTAAAATATTACAATATTTAAAATAAATATAATATGATATATAATTATAATAAATAATTATATTATAAGTATAAGCATTTGATATTGATTATATTATTATAATATTCATAGTAAATAAATATTTGTAATATTATAAATATCATACTAATACTATAAATAACTATAACAATAATAATATTATATTAATATTATAATAATTATAATATTATTTATTATAAAATATAATTATATTCATTTATCATAATATAATTATATTCAGTTATCATACTATAATTATAATGTAATTATGAATATTTGATATAATTTAACTAAATTATGATATAATTATTTATTTTATTATAATTATTGTTTATAATATAAATATTAAAATTATTTAATTTAATATTATAAATTATTCATTAATATATAATGTTTTATTATAATATTATTATTTACTTTACTATAAATATGTAATATAATATAATTATTTAGTATATTGTAATTATTTATTATTTGTAATTATTTAATATGATTATTTTATAATATAATTAGTTTATACTATAATATTAATAATATTATTATTAATAATATTAAAATTGAATATGTCATTTTTGACTTCGTTAGACTATGTCATTAATTTGAATCTGCACATAGTTATTGTGCAAGTAATTTGACACAATTAAAATAAAAAGAACTTGTAGAATTAAATAACTCATTTTTGTCCTTTGAGTCCTAAACTATTGGACACAAAGCTTCCTCCCATTCTCAAAAAGAATTGTTATCTACAAAATGAATTGTTAATCCTGTAGTTAGTAGTAGTGTTATCTACACAAAAGTAAGTACTATAGACGTGATTCCTGATTACGAGTGGCAACGTGGGTCTATGGATTGGGTCTACAAAAATTAGGGCACGAAACCGTAAGAATTTTGAAATAGAAACTATACAATTTTCCCGCCAAAAAAAGGCGTTCTCAATTTTCAAATGGAAAAGCAAATTGAGACAATCGCAGGTCTAGGTTTCTTTTTTGGGGCAAACAATATTTCTTTTTTTCTTCTCCCTCACTTTGCATTTTATTGCCAGTTAGAAAATTTAAAAAAAAAAAAAAGGAAAATATATGATTCTGCGTGAAACCCAGTGCGTGTGTGTGAAAGAAGATGAAAGAGACCTCACGCTGGGACCACCGACGGGCGGGAGAGAAAGCGGCCGGAGCCGGAGGAGCATTGTCGGAGACCACAACGAAGCATCGAGCCAAGAGCTTGGAGTAATCTGGAGGGTCTCCATCTCTCAAAATAAAAGAGGGAGAGGAGGAGGAGGGCTCCGAAGATGGTCGGAGGAAGGAAATGATGGTTTCGGCTAGGGTACGGGCTCGTTTGTGGAAGAGCTTCCATAATACATCAGGGACTCTTCGGCGCTTCGCCATGGCGGAATTGGGTGGGATTGGTTTTCACATAGAAATATAGACATATGCCAACAACACGGGGAAATGATCCGATGTAAGTTCTAAAGCACCCCAAAATTTATTGCTCATCCGTTCCAACGAGTGTATAGCCTGGAATACACTGAAATTTTAGTTCTGATGGTAAATAAATATTTACTTTGAGATGAAAAAATGGAATTTCTCCTTCTTCTTTTTTTTTGTAGAAATATTTCTTTGAACTTTGAATTGGTTTAGACTTTAAAGTAAATTATTAGTAAACTTATAAAATTTATATTATAACAACATTCGGTAGAACCCACAAAAGGGAGTTCAATTTTTTTTTATTATTAGGTGTCTCATTTTCTGTCACACCTTTTTAAAATTTTATCATAATTATTTTCAAAATGACCCTAAATTATAAATTTTAAGTAATAGAATATATGTCAATGTTTAAAATATACGAAACAAGATATGAGATATCAAATGAGATAGAAAACTCGTTTCACAAAAAGGTAGTTGAATGAACACTAAATTTTGGAAAAATGTGCAATGTGTGTCTTTTGGAAAGTTGAGTCGGAACGAAGGCTGACTTTATTTTTTCTGACATTTTTTTTCTCTGTATATTATTCATTGACATTGACTAAAGGAATATTAACTTTTTCATTGATATTGACTAATTGAATAGGAATTAAATTAATAGTAACTCAGTTGTATACTATTACATGAATAATAAATTAATAAATAAATATATTTACATTGACTTAATGAATAGTAACTCATTTGTATATCATCTTCAAAAATACATTATTTAAATTTGTAGCTGCATTTTGATACATATGTCAAATGCATGGACGATGAAATGTTTCTGGTCATTCAAAGAACCTTTAACTATTCATGCATATATGATAATCATCATAGGTTTTTTTTTCCTTACATAGCCTTTTGCGAAAGTGGAAAACAACCGGTCAAAAGTTTTGTGGGTTTCATAATAGAGCATAGCAACACCAAAAAAAGTGGTTTGTTTGTGATTATTTACCCCTTCAAATTAATAATGCAATTGGTTGCCCATTTTTTTTCCCGATATGTTGTATCAAAGCAAATCACATTATCGAAACGAGAATAATTTGTCATAATCATCGCATATATCCAAAAGATGTTTGTAATTAAGTTATCCTCTTCGACCTGTATACCATTAAAAAATGTGATTATCTATCTGTGATTAAGTCATCCTTTTGATTAAGTATTCCAATATTCCGTCAATATCACCCTTTTTCGTGTCTACAGTTCTCTAGGTTCTCAAGTAATTTCTGTAATCTCGTGGAATGAACCAAAGTTTCTCCCGCCCGCCCACATGTCTTTACATAAATTCAAAAGCTTCACTCAGATGAATTTCAGAGTTATTAGCCGTACTAACCTCAACTGCTTGGACCGGAGCAATTTTTCGATGGGATCGAAATAAATATCTTATTGGAGAAGTTAGAACATGACTATGCTCTGCAACAAAATTAGAAATGTGAAGCATGTCATTCATTCGACAACTAACTTTCAACATTGCTGAACGCCCACACCTCTGAACGATGAGATTTTACATCATCATATCGTTTGTCAATCCGTCTGTAATCTTCACAGCTGCAATAAAAGATTATATCTTGTACTTTGCCTTTATCCTTACGAACTTTACTTATTTTAGTGCCAAATCCTGCTTTCTTTGCATAATCATTGTAAAAATTGCGAACACTTTCTTCGGCTTTAAACTCCATTATGATTTCTGGAATATCTTTCTTGGACAAGCTCATGTGCAGTTTTTCAATAGTTTTATTATCATTATTTTCAATTGGAGAATCAAATATTTCATCTCTATTACCTTCATAATAAGGTGAGTCTTCAATCCCTTTGAAATCTAATCAACGGCACGATAGAAAATCACCCACGGAAGGATTATCCCTGTCCATATATGACTTAGGGATAAAAAAATAATAATGTTGAACATTTGCTATGAACAGATCCAAATTAGCCCATAAACAATAATAGTCTTCATGACTCGTGCAAAAACACAACCACTAAAAATTAATTGAAAAGTTGAATGCTCTATTCACCGACAAGAGAAACAAAGAAAACAAATACATTACCAGAGTCACAATTAAGGTCTGAAAACATAAAAGAACTTTATGATCAGGGGACACAAACACAACTAAACAAGTCTCCTCTTAGAACAATAATAAGTCCATGATTCTAATAATGTTAGACCTCATCAGCAGTCAACACAAAAAATAGAGTTCTTTTTGCAATTGTTAATCCATCAGTTTCAATAATGAAAAAACGGAGATTTGCATAATATCTGTTTACAACTTTCAATCTCTTTATTCGTTGATTGAAGGAAGAGCGTGGGATGGAGAGATGAGGGACAATAGTCATCTCGAAAAATAAAGAATTCGTTGTAGGACGTGAGATGGAGAGAACCATCGGAAGAGAAGAGGAATAGTCGAAGAGAAGTGGAGACGGTGAAGAGATTCTGCAAGAATTTTTTAAAACGAAATAATATCTTAATTGCATTTTTTGTTATAATAGGATACTAATTATTAGTAACATAAATAAGATAATCAAATTTTAATTGGAGTTTAAAAAAAAAGAAATATATGACATAATTAGAAAGGTGTGAAACAAAGTGGTATATGTCACATGAGAGAGAATTTGGAGCCTTGTGTTTGCTCCTTGTTCTTTGCCCCTTAACTTGTACTCTTTTTTTTTTTGTAAAGATTAAAAATTATTAACCTATGATTTGATATCATTTAACGAAAAGTAAGCAATAATTTTTATAACGTGCACCAAATCTTATGATCAGCCACAGGGCACATGATTCACTAGATAAGTAAGCAATAATTCTTACTTATTTTACGATATTAAGTAAATTTTTATCATGATTAAAGTTAAATTTAACTAATAAAAAATTAAATATTTCTTTTTAAAAAATAAATGAAGTAATTTGAATATAGAAATATTGGGACCCAAATTTATTTATTTGGTAACAAAAACAATTAAAAAGTGATCATTTAATGACAATTTAGAAAGATCATCAGACACTTGCTGTGGTTAAAAAAGAGGAGGGTTCTATAGTTAAAAGTCAAAACCCACCCACCACGGAGTCGGTGGCTAGAAAAGTCTAGTGGCGGCCTGGCTAGAGCAAAACCATGTGCGGTGGTGTGTGTATTAGGCAAATAAATTTGCACCCCAAAGAAAACAACACTTGTCGGTCAATAAGTGGGGATCAGTTATCCATTTCTAAATTCGGATTTCTTATTTCAAAAGCATGTGCATAATTTATATTTATTATGTGTATTACGACGCTATTATAGGCAAAGAGCGTCTAGGCACTCCATATACAAACTCTCATTCGCGCTATTTTAAAAATTACACATATTTTATTAATTAAAAATTTTAAATTAAAATATCGTAATTAATTGGAAACATAATACTAAATCGCTCCTCGTTCTCATATTTTATATTCAAATAAAATCTTATACAATCTTATTTTTATATTAATATTTTTAATTTTTTCAGACAAACTCTTACATTCTTTTAATCCAAAATTATTACACCCATCGATTTTTCAAACATAACATGCATCACATATACCCCTATTACGATCAACGGGGATTGGTCCAAGTGGTAAACGGCTTGAATTCGCTTAAGGGAGGTCTCGAGTTCGAGTCTCACCGTATGCAGAAAATCCATAGTCCTTGATATCAGTGAGTAAAAAAAAAATATACCCCGTTACCTTATTTCTTATTTGGTTGTTAGCTAAATAATGTAAAATTAATATATGTTTATTTTAGAATTCGATTAGAAATTTGATATGTAGTAATATTCAACGATATGATACAACTTTTTATACTTATTAAAGTGAAAAAATAGTTTAAAAATAAAGAAAAAATGGTCAAATCCATGAAAAATCAAAAATTATATAAAATCATGATCAAAGCCTTAACGTATTAAAATAAAAGGTTAATATTGTTTTTTAGGTCCCAATGTTTGATCATTTTGGTATTTTGATCCCTCAGGTTCTAAAATTGATGATTTAGGCCCTGATATTATAAAATTGCAGCAAATCAGGCCTTTTTGGACGGAAAACGTTCAAAAATGACGGAACTTGGGGGCCCAAATTGCCAAAATAGTCAAACATTGGGGCCTGATTTGCTGTAAAAAGGCCTGATTTGCTGCAATTTTGCAACATCAGGGTCCAAATCACTAATTTTGGAATTTGGAAACCTAAAATGCCAAAATGTTCAAACATTGAGGTCTAAAAAGTAATTATTCCTAAAAAAATGCTTGAAATATAAAAATAATCTTTATTAAAGTATACAAATTTATTATGTATGCAACCACTATCTAGATGGACTTTTTTGTAATACCATACTATTATTTTCATCCATCATTTATACCCTTATTTCTCTTTAAATAATGAAAGCCATAACTGAAAAATACATTAAAATATTATAAATCTCAATGAAAAAGACATTAATATTTTCTTAATTAAGGCAAGCTTTACATATGTAACATATGGATAAAGCTCAATCTAGTAGCACGACAAGTATTTCCCACCTTGTAATAATTTCCAATTAAAGAAAAAAAAATACAACAATAAAAGAAAATTCCTTTTTTTTTTCATTTCCCCCACAAACCCTCATCTGGGTTTGGCCCATTTTCCTCCTCGGTCGTTCTAATCCACAAATCAGCCAGTCCATCTTGACGCCGTTAGGTAGAGAGATGTTGCACTTGTTCTTCGCGGTGGCGTTTTCTGCGGTGCCGTTGACTTTGTATGTGCCGCCAGTGAGAAGCTTGAATCTGTTTGTGGAAACCATGGAGGAGATTTTCAGGGAGTCTAGCATGTATACTGCCAGGGTCTACCCGCGTCTACGGCATGCTTTCTCTAGGATCTTGAATTGTTTGCTCTGTAACACTAGGTAAAACCCATCTGTAGATAATGTTCTTATTTATAGAGCTAATAATAACAATGATAATAATAATTTCGATTCTTGTATGTTGGGTTGGGTGACGTAAAGTTTGTGGTGATGGGTAGTTGTTAATTTATGTTGTTGAAGATAGTGGTGATTGGTTGGTTACCAATTGTAGGATTATGTTCAAGGATTCATGTCAATGAAGAGTATTGTTTGAAATTCACATATGAATTTTTCTTGTTGGTGTTTGGATTTTTGATATATCACATGATGGATGTAAAATTGCAGTAATAACCCAGAATTTGAGCATATAAAAGTTAAATGTGAAGTAGGATTGGGTGTCTAGTAGGAAAGTAAAGGTAGGATTGGCATGAAAAAGATAGATGAATACCATTTTGGGTAGGATTTGGATCATAGCATTTAGATTGACTATTACTTGGCAAGTTGTGAATTCTCCAGGGAGTGAGTTCTTGTCATAACGTAGCAGTAAGTTTTGTTTATAACTTTCCGATCAGATTATAGTTGGTGAAGTGATTGCCCCAAGAATTTACCCTTATGGTAATTTTGCTAGAGTGACAATCTTAGCATTGTTGATGCCCTGTTGCCATCTTATTACATTGTTGTCTTAGATTCTAGCATTCTGTTTGGACAGTTGTTAATATATTAATTTCCTTTGTGCATTGGTCTTAATTTCATTGCACGAAAGTGTGTTTTACAATGCTGTCCATATTCTAAAATAGGAGCAGCTCTAGAAAGGAATGAAACTAGATCCACCGCAGCATGATCCAAGGTAGGGGATAAAATGATCTCTGTAGGGAAACATGATTCAAGGTATGGAAGAAAATGATCTCAGTAGGATTTGCTCCGGATTCCTGATTAATTTTGTATACGCCTACACATCTAGTTTGTGGTACTTAAGATCCTATTGATTCCCCAGTTCAAGTTGGGTGTGTTGGGTTTGGGTTTGGGTGTGGGTTGGTTGGCTGATAGGGGAAGAGATTGAGTTACTTCCGTGAAGTGTTAGTTTACCCACCGCGGAAGTGAAATCGGTGTGCTCCACATTCGTTGGCCAGTTTTCCTCCTATTGTTGATGTTTATTTGCTGTCTTCTATTGAAGTGCAGTTGCCCATGCATCCATGAGTTTTTGGGCTGATCCTCAATTAACAGAAGTGCCTTGGATATGTAGACAAAAGAGGAGGCGCTTGCAGTGTTTTTTTATGTTTTCTTTCATTAACATGTGATGATATTTGCACTCTATATACCAGTTATAAAGCTCAGTAGAACCAGCCAAGCAAATAGTGGGATGGTTTATAGGTCTTGATTCTTTCCTAAAGAGCTTGTATATGGTTGATTCTGATGACGAACCAACATCTGTGATTAAAATAAATTTGGGGTTGCTCACACGATGTTTTGTGAGTCCATATCTCCGTTGGTTATATTCACACTAGAAAGTTGAAGTCCCACAGAAAAAGAAGCATTTAAAGGATCCAGTCATCACTGAACATAGGTGTAAAGACACAAATTGTTACAATCAGGGCAGTTTGGTGACTCTCCATTGCATCTTCTTTTCGTCCATTTTAATAATCATGTAACATTTGTTATTTATGATGAATATACTATGGCGACAACATCCTCCGAAAAGCGATGGCGATAATAGCAAATTTTTCCAACAGAATGAATTGGATGAAAGTGGAAGGAAGGAAGTTGAGTCTTGTAGAAGTCTGTGAACTAGAAGACGAGTCCAGGAGGTGACAATAGCAAATTTTTCCAACAGAATGAATTGGATGAAAGTGGAAGGAAGGAAGTCGAGTCTTGTAGAAGTCTGTGAACTAGAAGATGGTCCAGGAGGTGAGGCACGAACATATCAGATATGCGTATGGGCATGGGTAGGGATGCATCAAGTTGATTGGCAGAGTACACCGACCATGAATTGCTCAACTCCATGGCCGAATTTTGCTTAGCTAACAAAGGACTTTTGACTTTTCTTTCAGAAAGCAGGCTCAGGATTGCCCATTTTTGTTAATTCCAGGGTTTCTATGAATTAGTTTCAAGCATGGTTATACACTTAGTATAAAATGAACATTTGCTGTCTTCTAATAATAATGGTTACATAGTAATATTTTGTAAGCATATAAATTTAAAATGTACAAGTCCTGGGCTGTTTTGCCAGGTGATCAAGTTTGATGGACCAAACTTAAGTGTGTCCACTTTACTCGTTTATTCTTCATCGCTGTTCGGAAAGAACGCGGTCCGTGCCTGATCTAGAATATTGCAACCTAATGCTAATACAATGGCCGCCTTGGTCATCCGATCTCTGGGAATTAAATATGACAGCTGAGGGTGTAGTCTGGAAGGTTCATGTTAAGATTAGTGTGGTGCAAGTGTTGCGCTAAATCGGCCTCTCAGATGTCAGAAAAACTTCACATTTGGTGCAAATTATGCAGGAACACGAAAAGCATACAGATAATCGGTCCTTACCCGTTTTGCGCTAAATTTACATTATCCCACCCCCACAATAGAAAAACTTCACTTACAGAGCAAATCATGCAGGAAAATGAACCAATACCCCACCCCCACCAGAAACTGTCTAGATAAACTTCAAAGCTCTATAAAAGACCCTCTTGTAACCGTCTCTTGTAGCAGGCCCTAATATCACCCAACAAATTGGTGCAAGAGAAAATTGACACTTTTATTCAAAGTTTGAATGCAATAATCTTGCGCTTAGTTGCGCAGCTTTATTTCCTCAAATCATGCCACCAACAAATAACAATGTAAAGAAGACTGTTGGGTGACTCTCAATTATTTGGCATGCTGCGTGGAACGCTGGGACGCTGGGATGGAGCGTCCGAACGTTGTGGGCAGAAGACGAAGGCCCTTGCTTACTGCCTCGAGCGCTGGGACGCCGGAGTCGAGCGTCCGGACGTTGGGCGCTGGGACGCT
>JAOWAN010054137.1:0-13171 GCA_028566635.1 Lobelia cardinalis
GAGAGAGAGAGAGAGAGAGAGAGAGAGAGAGAGAGAGAGAGAGAGAGAGAGAGAGAGAGAGAGAGAGAGAGACTTAAAAGAACTCAGTAAAAGCAGATTTAAATATCCAGGGTCTCATTAAACTCACTAAGTTGAGCAGGAACTAACACGGAACTATGCGATCAGAAATTTGGGTAACTCAGTTTGGACATACCATGAAAGTCAGTGTACATGGCTTCTTAACCCATTACTACTGACCCCAAAACTGCTGATGATATGAGCATCAAATCACATCACACCTTCATTTCTATCTAAATAAACATATGACCAAGGGTGGATTGTTTTACACATTAGCGAGAATGAAACAAACTAGAGAACCTTCGGTGTAACCTCATGAATTAATACTAGTCCATTAATAACTGTCAGTTAAATCTAACATATAATCATATAAGTCTAGATCGGAGGTTCAATTAGTACCTCACTCTTTGCTCATAGCCAATCCTGCTGCTGCAACTTCAAGGGCAGATACACCTCTGACAAGTACTGAAAACCAAATGTACTCAATGCTTGAATTTCAGCCTTTTGCTTACTCTTAACCATTATGTTCAACTCCTCCACCCACCCAGGATTCTTTTTCACAAAATCCTCCTCCAACATATCCTTCCCAGTCTTTATATCCTGCTCGCTCATAGGCAACCGGCACTGTTCCGGTATATGATACTTATCCAAATCACTGGGCCGGACCCCCAACCACTTAATATCAGGAGTAGTAAGATTTGCACTGTCATATGACATATTCTTCGATCCACATCCATACACAGACAAAATCTTAAGCCCATATGGATCACTATCAACCAAAGCCAGAACAGGAAGCTTTAATTCCATCTTCATCTTCCTCAGAAACAGTCTAGTCGCCACATCTGGCTGCCCTTTCGCAGTAACAATAATACAGGGAAACCTATTGTAAAATCTATCCTCAGCCAATCGCATATATGCAGCATCCTTCTCAACCAGCAATATAAACAAAGCATCACTAGACATATCCCCCACCCGATCAATATTGGGTGGAATTGCTTTTCCCCCAATACCCATCTTAGTGCAATCGATCATATCACCATCATCACTAAAAGTCAACCTCCCAACCACCACACCCTTTTCGGCGGCAACGACATTCAAACTGGACCGAGTACACCCCAAAATGCAAGCCACGTCATCCAAAACCCCATCAGACTGGGTCTGATCTTGAAACAGCTTCACATCAGTGTAAAACAAGTCACGCTTGGTGACGTGGATATTCTTAAGCGTGAGCTGATGAATAAGGGCTAAAATCCTGGCGGTAATGGTAGCCTTCCGCACGGTGGACACGGAGGCATACGGACGAATGGTGGTCTTATCTTTCAAGACGATGCGATCGAGTTCGCTGACGTAGAGCTGATTGACGGCGGAGCGCGACGGGACGGCGAACGAGAATCCTTTTCCGTCTAGGATCGATTTCGCTAGACTTAAGGCTAGTTCCTCAATTTCAGATTGGACGGAGGATATTGAGAGGTCGGTGACCTCGCGGCAGGTGGAGGAAAGGTTGAGGTCGGCTAGGGTTAGGGTTTTGGAGGTAGACGCTTTGGCGGCGTCGCAGAGGGATTGGAGTGCTTTTAGGATGAAGGCGTCCGGTTTCAGACGGTTCTTGAACAGGACAGCGTCGTTGTCTGAATCGTCATCAGCGGCTCGGCTGCGTTTTTGCTTTCTCCTGTCGGCCATGGTTGGTTGAGGAGCAGGAAAGATGGCGGGAAAATGGAAGTTACAGTGAGAGTGAGAGTGAAATGGGAAGTCTGTGAAGATTGGATTTGGACTTTGTGCTCAATCCGTTGGGCTTTTCTGCCTCTCTTTTTGGGCTTCCTGATAATGCCAAAGAATTGTATTTTATTTTTCAAATAATAATAATAATAATATATATGTATCGGTAAGAGAAAAAGTACGAAGAGTGTATGTAAAATTGTGTGTCGTTTATGGATGAGACAGAAAGTATATAAAGTATGTCTTTTAAATTATTTTAGCTAACTACTTTTATATTATTTTAAAATTAATACCTTTTAATTTGTTATTTTCTCTATAATAGTAACTTTATACTCTTGATTGAAATTATTTTCTCTTAATTATTTTTTATTTTTGCGCGCTTGAACGTCAAAATTTTTAATTTTTTTTTATAAATAATATGTTATTTTAAAGTATTTAATTAATTTTTTATGAGGCATTTTCTAGTGTAATTTTCCAAGTAATCCGTTACAAGCCGAATACTCATTCTATGGGTTTAACGTCATGGGAATATGTCTTCAAAGTTTGCATGGAGAAAGAAATTGCATTAAACTCAGCGATATCAAACGATAAAGAGGAAACAAGGTTGAATGAGCCACTTCGGACGTTGAGTATCATTCATTATATATGTCATTTCTGAACTATCAAATTGACTATTTCTTCCCCTGGTAGAGATATTCAGAAATGTCTGCAATCGAGTAAATAGCCCTACGAACGAATGGATCAGATCGACTTGAAAAATGACAAGATTTATACAAGTTATTCATTTCTTCACCACTTTGTGAAAAATCCTTAGGTATGAATATGTTAGGAGTTACAAAATTGATTGCTTCTAAATATTAACTTATACTGGGGATGTTGTTTGGTAGGAAGATATTTTGTTAGATTTAATTTTTTTTGTATAATTTTTATGATTTAATAAAAAGTTTTTTTGTTAGGTTTGATTTCTTTTGTATGATTTTTATGATTTTAATATTTTTAAGTTGATTTTGGTTTCTTCCATTTTTATCCTTGAGGGATATGTAAAATTACATTATATGATTGGAGAGAGAGGAAGAGAGAGAGGTATTTTTGATTTGATGTGATATTTAATATGATATAAAAATGAGTACATATATATGTAAAATTAATAGATATGAGAGACAAAATCATATAGTTTTGAAAACTAACCTAATAAACGCAAAAAAAACACGATTTTTTAGCCTCAACTTTGAAAACCGTTCTATTGAATGCTCCCTTTATGATTTGGTGGTTTTTTTATTTGATTTTTATTTATACCCATTTTGTCCTTCAAAATTTTAAAAATTACAGAAAGATAGTTGTAGTTAGGGGTAATTTCATAAATGGTCCCTATACTTTGGTCGATTCTATGGGTAGTCTCTGAACTTAAAAACGCTTTATAGATGATCCAAAGTTTCAAAAAATGTCTCATAAATGGTCTCTGCCGTCAAATCGATGTGAAATCCTCCGTTAACTATCATGTGCGAGGCACGTGACCAAGACTTAAAAGTGTATTACTGTAATCCTTGATTATCAATTATTTTAAAGGGAAAATTGGCTAACCCAACACACAATTAACCATACATCTAACCTAGATCTATGAACCGGTCCTTTATCTTCTAATTAGAATAACCAATGCTGAACCCAATTTCCATTTAGGGTTCTAGACAGTGACAAGTTCCTCCATTGGCGGACTAAGGCAATCGACATTTGGTTCTGAGTTCGATCAAAATTGAAGGTACAGAGTCGTGGATTCCATGGTTGGCATCACCTACACAGGTAAATAGTTGTCGATTATTACTTGGCTACGGGAAAAAAGCCTCTCCATTTAGGGTTAGAGAAAGAGTCAATTCCTCTTCTGATTTTGAAATAAACAGTCGAATGATTTCCAACTGTTATTGTGGTATTTCACCAATGTTGATAACCAGATGGACCACCACAAATTCAGGAAGACGGTTCTTCGCTTGTGCGAGAGGAAGAGTAAGCTTAGTTTTTCCATAATTTTTCAATAAATGATTATTGGGTTGCTTTGTTTCTCCATTGAAAGCACTGTTTTTTAAATTGCAGAATCATGAGTGTGGATACTTTGTATGGATGGATCCACCTATGTGCCCTAGAGCTGTACATGTGATTTCAGGGCTAATTCAAAGGTTGAACAAACAAGATAGGAAAATTGAAGAACAGAAGGGGAGAATGAAGCGGATGATGTTTGGGTTACTGCTATCTAGGATCTTAACGATTTGGTGTTGCATGTTTTCAGATTAAGGAGGTTGAAATCATTCTTTTTTGTTTGCTGGTTGAAGAAGGATTGCAGAGGACTGATGCAGTTTAGGGTTTCACATAAAGGATGTCGAAATCTTTCTTTTGATCAATTATCTTTTGGTTTAGGGTTTATATGAAATTGTATTCATTGAATTAGTGTTCAATGACTCTTGTATGTAAATATTTGATTATGAAATGAATTATGCAATGAGTTTGGTTACCATAAAACATTAGTACACTTGCATTCATACTGAAAAAAACCACCACAAACTGTTCTTAAAGAAGACACCAAGAAACTTTGAAAACAAACATAATTCAACACTTTATTATCGATGACCGGAGACTAAAGAAGACACCAACAAACTTAGTACTTGTTTGCTGCTGCAACGCCACTGCCACTGCCAATACTCCCAACCCACCCTTGACACTGCCACCCTTTCTATTTCCACTGCCGTCGTCGTCTCCTTTACGCTTCCATTCATAACGATCCTCCTTGCATTTCTTAGGAGGCTCCATATGTGCGAGATCCTTAAGCAGATAGTTGTACAAGTCTTCGTGTTGCAGCCTCTCATTCAGTTTGTATTTGTGGGATTTCGCAACCCCTTGCCGGATGGAGACATAGTCACGCATTTGTTGCTTGCGGCCGGGACAAGGAGGGTATGGACATTTAAAGGGTTCCTTAGCATTTGCAGCGGATTTGTGCATAACTTTGGTTCAGTTGCTGCGTAGGTCTTCCTCAAAAACCTTTGCCCGTGATTCAAACTCTCTGTCGCTAAGGTCTTCGTATTCTTCTTCATATTCAGATGATGAAGACATATTGCTAATTTGAATGCATAATCAGTAATCTTTCAAGGTGTATATATAGTACACTTGCATAACTGCAAAGTGGCAAACTTATCTTCAATGCATAGACATCAGATCCCATAACATTTAGTAGATAAGGAAACATTTACATTTTCAAATTCTAACTGTTTCAATGACTTGAAACTACACATCTGATTTCAAAGAAGGTGTCGTTTCCCAAATTGGCATGGCCAATGACATGACATGCACACAATGTTCTTCAAAGCACCAAACAAGGCAAAGTTAAGAAACAGTTACATCCATTAATTTCTAACAGTTTCAATGTGTTCAAAGTACTTAGCATTTCCAAAGCATCCTTCTTTTCCTAGAGTAATGCCCAATGACAATTCACACGCACAAACTGTGGCACCAATTCACCAAACAATGCCAAGAAAAAAAAAACAGTTACATCCACTAATTTTCAAAGCACCCAACTTTCCAAAAGGGCATGGCCAATGACAGTTAATGCACAAACTGTGCCCCCAATTCCAAGAGGTGAAATGAACTATGCAAGTGGCACTAAGTATTTACATATCAACATAATTTTTCTTTTGTTTCTTCCTTGGAGACTTCCTCAATGGAGGTGCAGTGTTGTGGCTTGGATTAGAAGTACTGCGTTGAGAAGAGGCTCTTGTAGGTTGGGAACTTGATCCTCTCCTCCCTCTTCCTCTTCCTCTACCTCTAAATGTTCCCTTTCCTCCTCTGGCAGCCATTGAATTTTGTGAACCCTGGATAAAATTAGACCATGATGAGTAAATGGCAGTTGCTATGAATGAAGTAGACCATGATGAGTAAATGACAGTAATAAAAAATGCTCACTTGTGTATTGTTTCCTTCAGATACTGGTGCACCTTGACCTTTGCAGCCTCTCAAGTTATGCCCAGTATTACCACACCTCTGACAAGTCATTCTTCTCATCTTCTTCCTACTTGGTTTTACTGCTTCATCTTTCCCTCTTTTTCTATTTTTTCTAGGCCTCCCAGGTTGTGCTTTAACATTAGGTGGTACAATTGGTATGCAGCCCTGTTCCTCCCACATTTGCGCACCATTAATGGGATTGATGCAGTGGTCATAAATCTTTTGTTGCATCTGCAAAGAGTAGTACTCATGTACCCATTCCTCAGGTATACCATTACCTCCATGACAACCTTCCTCATAAATTGCAGAGATGACATGTTTGCATGGAATTCCAGTTAAATTCCAAAAGCCACAACTGCAATGCCTATCTGTCAAAGAAACAGTCATTTGTTCACCCCATTGTCCCCTTACTTGGTACAAGTTTTTCCCATTCCAAGTTGTTATGAACCCACCCTATAGCATCCTTCTTTATTTTCTCAAACTTCTTTTGAATTTCAGGACATAAATGCCCTCTACATTTGGCAATTTCTGCTCTCTTCTTTTGTATCCTCTTCATTAGCAAGTTCCTAATACTTTTCAACAAGCTTATAATTGCTCTATTCCTAGCTGACATAATGTAACCATTAAAGGACTCACAATGGTTGTTCATTGAAATGTTTGACTTTACAACCCCACTCCAGAAAGCCTTGCACCAGTGCTTAGGATCTTTCCCAAAAGCCCAATTATATGCATCCAGGTTAAGTTTCTCAAAATCTTTTGCAACATGTTAAAAATAAGCCATATTTGTTGCTCCGGCTATCTTAAACAATGCAATTTTAAGGGCATTCCTTCTATGCTCTTTCCTGAAATTATTGGAGTAAATATGTTGCAAACACCATCTATGTTCAATTCCTGGGAATAACTCATCAACAGCAGGAACAAGTTCCTAAATCAAATATCAATGTACACCATGTGTAAGAATTACGGTGAAATAATAGAAAGAAATTAACTTTAGATGCAAAACAGGTAAATAAAGTTATACCTTCTGCTCATCTGAAATAAAGACCCAATGGTGTGGGTTGGTTATTTCCAAATCTTCTGCAACAAGCTAGAGGAACCATGTCCAACTTTCTTTATTTTCAATCTCCACAACAGCCCATGCAACAGGATACATCCCTCCATCTGCATCAATGCCTACAACTGCAAATAGTTGGCCTGGGAATGGTCCCTTCAGAAAAGCACCATCAAATCCAAGAAGCTCTCTGCAGCCAGCATTGAAACCCTCCTTCAAAGCTCCTAAACACATGTACACCCTCTTGAACTTCGTTGTTGGATCTTCCTCATTATAATCTTCAAATTCAAGCTTAACAGTACACCATGGATTAGCTCTTAGCACCTCTCCTAAGTAATTTCTCAGCAGACCATATTGTTGTTCATGATTCCCATAAATCAAGTCTTGACCTAGCTTCTTTGCTTTATAGGCCTGTCCCTTAGAAATATCAATGTTGTTCACAGTTTGAACATGTGAAATAAAAGCCTCTCAGGATTCTCCCTAATTGTTTCCATGTGCTGATGTGCTACCCACTCAGCTGTAGCTTGTTTAACAACTCTGGTAAGATTGCATCTGTGTTCTTCCTTATAGGCTCGTACTTCCCATTCATTATAAAAATCAGACCAACTTACTTGCAATGCCCGGGGACAAGTAGAATTTCCTTCACAAATAGCCCGTATCCTCAACTTGTCATTTTTTTTAATCTTCACCATTCTTCTTGCCTTAACTGCATAATATTGTATAGCTTTCTTAACATCTTCTTTTGATTTGAAATTCTGACCAACTGCAAATTTTGGATCAGCCAAATCAGCTTCCATATTGAATGATGGTCTACTATTTCTCCTATCCTCCCACCTCTGAAAATCTCCTTCTTCATCAGTTGAATCAAGGCTTCTCAACTCATCACTATTTGCATATTCTAATGTAGGACACTCAGATCCATAAAATTTCCCCTCTCCCACATTTTTTTTTTTTTTTTACCTTTACCAACCATACCACTTTCATCTATAACAGGAACTTCATTAACAGTTGGCTCAGGAATCTTTTCTTGGTCCTCATTGTCCTCATGGTCACTATGATCACTATGGTCACTAAGGTCATCTTCCTCATAATCACATTCATACCCATCAGATTCTATACCCCCCTCATTATCATCATTCTCCAATTTAGGATCCTCTTCATCTACCCTAAGCAAAAATATTTCTATAACATCAACTGTACGAGCCCACTCTCTAACAGGTTTCAAGCAAGTGTCCTCAAGTGCAGTTAACAAACCTTCTTTTAAAGTCTTCCTAGGCTATAAAATAAATGCAGGCAATACATGATGCACTTTATAGTGGAGTGCAACTAACATATGAATGACATTGATCATTGTTAACCGTGCAGAATTAACAAAATCAACATAGTCAATGGATCCACCTTGATAAAATAATTATCCACTAGGATTTGGATTGAACATCCCACCATGGTGTACTTTGAATGAAAAGAAATTGAAATTTGCAGTTGCATTTGAAAAAGTAAACAATGGGGTAATTAATAATAGATACCACAGCACACTGGTCCAATTTCAAAGAAACATTATATGAGGGGGACCATTTTGTATAATATGAACAAACTGTTTTTGGACATATCCTACATATATAGCAGTGCAACTGATAACAAGGCATACTGTTTGTCCAACACTTCGTCTTCAGTTCTTCTTCAATGGATTTCTTACGCCTTCAGCTCCTTCGATTTTGGGGTCCTTCAGATCCTTCAATTTCTTGTTCAAACGAAATCTCTAATGAACCTCCCGTATTTCTTCTTTCTTTAATTTTTTTATTTTCGATTCATAGATCTGGGTTAAATGTATGGTTAATTGTGTGTTGGGTTAGCTAATTTTCCCTTTAAAATAATTGATAATCAAGGATTACAGTAATACCCTTTTAAATATTGGTTACGTGCCTCGCACATGACAGTTAACGGAGGATTTCACACCGATTTGACGGCAGGGACCATTTATGAGATGTTTTTTGAAACTTTGGACCATCTATAAAGCGTTTTTAAGTTTAGGGACTACCTATAGAATCGGCCAAAATACAGGGACCATTTATGAATTTACCCCTTGTAATTAAAAGTTGATAATGTTTGATAGCATATAAAAGTTGGTACTAAAGTATATAAAATTAGTGGATAAGGAGAAAATCACGGTTTTTAAACTTAAGTGAATGAAAAAACACCATTTTTTGAGTTTAAAAACCTACTTACTGCTGCAATATTAATTTCTTATCGAACAGTTCGAACCAAAAAACAAATATATATTCAATTCGTTATTATCTTTTGCTGCCAACATTATAACATTCAATCACAGAATCGGAATTATGATGATCTGTGATCTGGTTTCATCTTTCAACATCAACTGAATTGTAGGTTCCATGTCAAATCAGTCAATTACAATCCCCCAAAAATTTCTTGTATATGGTAGGTAGGAGTATGATCTTGTTGCAATGGAAGCTGGGATACCAAATGGAGTAACATGATATTCACAGCACAAGCTAGATAAAACTGGCTTCTTTACTGCATACAACTCCTTCACTGTGAACAACTTGAAATGTACATAATCTCATGCCTCAAGGGCAGCAAGCTTTTAGAATGTCTTCTTGTATCGGAATTTTACAGTTGTGATATCCCTATGTGAATCAGAAAGGTTTCGCCGAGTAAATTAACCAAGAAACAATAGCAACCAACAATTCATATGACAAAACAGAACCATGCCATGAAAATGCTGGGATAACACAGGTCGTAGATAGTTTTATAAATGACGCAGGAAATTCTCTCCTCCTGATCTTTTTTAAGGCGAGGCGGAGCGGGGGTGGAGGTGGTGTCAGCCTACTAATACTCGTGATTTACATATTCGTCGTTAAACCTAGTATTGACAAAATACATGTGCATTTTAATAATGTAATCATGTAAACCCCCTTATTGTATGTAGGAAATGCTGAAACCATCCCCTTTGCTGGCCTGGTTACCTTCTGTTTGTGCAGAGAGTACAAGAGGAGTGTTTCAGGGGTTATTAAGCAGTTTCAGTTTTAGATTTCGCATTAGCAAATCAGATGCAAGAAATAAATGCTCATCAATTAGAAGACCCATGTTAGATTGGTCTTCCTTGAGTATGGAATACTATCCACTTGTTTTCTAGACACAAAGAGGAACTTACAAGATGAGGACAAACTCTTATAATCAATAGAATTAAAAATCAAGAGTTGGACACCCTTGTCACCTCGTTATACCCGGACATGTCGGTGTTGCTACCTAAAAAGTAGAAAACATGAATTATTCAAGACAAAACACCCTATGTAACTTTCTGCTGTGAGTATCCAGATGTTTGGTTTAATCATCTACTTCAACCAACTATTCATGGTTCTGGTAAGTTGGATTAATGGTCAAACAGAGCATTTTAATGCTCATAAAACCTCACATACCATGTTTCATTTCACTTTATGAGAAAGGTTTATCTTGGCTGCCGCAAATATCCAGGTACCTTGTGAATATCTGATATAATAGCGTGCCCTATGTTTGGATATAATATAACAACATTATCACATTCCCAGAGCTTTACTTCAACCAAGTAAAAGAGTGTTGTAATCTGCTTAGTGCCTACAGAACGGCTATATCACGCGGAGGGCATTCCACACTCAACAGAAAGACCAATTTCAAATGGGACTTCTCGGCAGATGTCAATTACATGTAATTGATTTTTCTTTTTGTATTTTTGTGGTTCCATAATTGAAAATGCTCGCTCTTTTGAAAGTTTGGTCAACTTATAACTAAAATCTGTTAACTAACGTTACTAACCCTAACCCCCAATTGTTAACTTACTACTAGCATTTCTGTTCGGTTTATTTCCATGGGTTCCTCTTGTTGCATTTTTTTAAGCGTTTTATTGCAATTTCAATGTTAGGAGTTTGAAAACTTGATTTCAGCTAAAGGATATTCTTCGAAGCCAATGTCGTTCCAAATCCTTGTTATGGTTCATTTGCAGTTAGATCTTGTTATTTATCTTTTTGGTAATATTGATATATTCTGGAGTTCACCAGTAAGGGAAGTTCTATATTGTCTTGGTTGCAGCATGACAGATTTGTTTTGGGACTTGAGAATTGTTGGTAGTCCGGGCAACTTTTAGGATTCTCAATTAGCGCTTGGGCCCCAATATCAAGCCTGGATCCAACTTCATATCTGGTAATGGCTCCCAATACATAGATAGAGAAACACAGAGCATTCCAGCTTTCTCTATGACTTTATATTTACACCATAGCATGGTTTTCAGTGGATATTTACTACACATTCCATTCTGCTAAAAGAGTCCTTTTTCTACTGAAATGTTCCAATAAAGTCCAATATTAGAAAACTAAGCTTATTCATTTTTTGAGTTTCAAAACTCAATACCTCATCCTTGCCGGAAAGCTGATTTCATTCTTAACATAGAGGGAGTTTATGAAAACACAATTTTTATTCATTAAAGAGTGAAATTACAAACACGAAGTGTTTAAGCAGAGAGGATGAATATATTGCAATATCCATGATTCACTGTAGGAATACCACAAAGCAACAGTAAAATGTAGTGCTACAGCTATTACCTCATGAGCAACATGCTTTCAGAATATCTTCTATATCTGGATCATCCCCTGCTTCCTTATCCTACATAAATCAACAAAGGTAATACTAGAGTAGCAAGGCAGGAAACTGGGCATTCAATTCAAGCGACAACAAATTCCTACTACAGAGTCATTCCATAAGATCAGCACACTGCTGGTAGGTGGATAGTCGTACACAACGGAGCAATGGGCAAAATCTCAAAAAAGCTTCCCTGACTTTTGGCCTTATCTTAGGGGACCATCAACATATTAGAACTCTCGTTTACAATCCATTTACCATTTTAAACTACCTGAGTTCAAACTATTTATTTATCAACTTAAATGCCTTTATTGTAAGAAAATTGCTAAACCTTTTTGCTGGTTGGTTGGCTTTGAAAGGGGGACAGAGATTTCCACAAAATGGTATTAGAGTGGCGGTTTCTGCAGAATAGCCATATAAAGAAAACTTCTTTTTTTTGACACAGGAGAAAACTTAACTAACTTAAGTACCCATTAATAAACTATAAGACAAGGCTTGATGAAGGTCGCACTTGTCAATGTTTAACTTGAAGTTCTAAAACTTCCCTTGGCGGGTAATTTACTAATTTATCTATAATACAATTGAAGGGTGTGGAACCCTTATCAAATGAATAGTAACTATTCATCCTAATTTTCAGTGCAAGGAATGTTGGGAAAGTGTGAGAGAATGTGTTGGGAAAGTGTGAGAGAGAGAGAACCGGGGGAGGGGGATGAAAGGGAAGGGGTGGGTGGGATTGGGATTAGTAAAAAAATAAATGTTTATGTGTGGGTTTGTGGGTGTGTGGGGGAGGGGGATAAAGAATATATTTGTGTGGGTGTGTTGGGAAGGGAGAGAGAGAGAGAGAGAGAGAGAGAGAGAGAGAGAGAGAGAGAGAGAGAGAGAGAGAGAGAAAGGGTTATTAAAAAATATTATATTTTATGTATAATTTTTTATTTGATTCAATTAATTAAAAAATATATGTAAAATAAAAATAAATTTATCACTTTTAAATATTGTCGTGTTCGAGAATACGGGCATATTTTTATTAAATTAAAAAAAAATTAATAAAAAATTTCGAACATCTTGCCGTGCCGAGGGCACGAGCATTCGCTAGTTATATACATGGGATAGCCCCTTCATGATTTGGCCAAGTTTGGTTGCCTCCCTCAGGTTCGGCTCTTATACGGAGCCTACTCTTTTTTGAAAGAAAAAAAAAAGTCATTTTTTCCCTCAAATAATCTTAAGTACACTTGTGTTTTTCTTTTTTTTTTTGAGGAAATAACTATTTTAGCCTACCATTGAAGTATTTAATTACCCCCCTCATACCTTATTTAATTTGAACATTAAATATTTTTAAAAATAAATAATTTTCACCGATTAATATATCGAACGTCTAGAATTTTTGGTTGGAGATAATAATAATAGTATTATTATTATTACAATAATACTATTACTACTACTAATAATAATAATAATATTTCAATAATAATAATACTAATAATAATAATATTATTATTACTATTACTATTACTATTAGGGTTTTTGACTTTTTAGGCCCTAAAGTTTCCGTGGGGATTCAAAATGGGCCCTAATATTACAAAAAAATTAATTTGGGCCTCGTTGTTTGAAAAATCAATCAATCTAGGAAATTTTTGACGGAATCGTTAGAAAATGGATGGATGCAGACTCACGTGCAAAACACGTGAGTTTTTCAGGGGTTTGAAGGTAATTTTACCCATAAATAAAGTTCAGGGTCTA
>JAOWAN010054147.1:0-13171 GCA_028566635.1 Lobelia cardinalis
AATATAAACGGAGGTGGCGACTCTCAAACTCACACACAAGCATTGAGCGGTCACGAATGAGAAAACTCGCGCGTTGTACCGAAATCCTCATCCTTTAAATCAAAATCAGGATTGCCGAGGATCGGGGATCGGACGGGGTGTATTCTCACACCCTCCAGCAGCTCGTTCGCCGCAGCAGCCTACTTCTCGTGCTTTTCATGCCGGTGCTACCTACCCTTGGATGCAGCAAGTTCACAATCCGCCGCCCATGCTGCCCTACCAGGCAGCGCTGCAGCCTGCTTATGGGGCGTTCCCCTCTTACCAGCAACCGGTTTCCGATGTTCCTACCCCATCCACCCCGACTTGGCTTCTGGACAGCGGGGCAACGCATCATATCTCCACTGACTTGGCCAACCTGTTGTTCCACCAACCCCATGCCACTCAGGATTCTGTCCATATTGGTGATGGTAGTGCTCTCCGGATTCAACATTCTGGTTCAGTCTCTGTCCCTTCTACTACCCGCCCTCTCACTCTTCACAATGTGCTACATGTTCCCTCCATGAAATTAAAAAAATTTACTTTTTGTCTTTCAGCTTTGCGATACTAATAATGTTAAAGTTGAATTCTCATCCTGTGGTTTTACTGTGAAGGATTCCAGCACAGTGGCTCCCCTTCTGACGGGTCCAGCTAGAGATGGTGCATATGAGTGGCCGCAGTCGTCCAACCCTCCGTCCGCCACAATCTTCTTCTCTGATGTCAAACCACCTCACTCTATCTGGCATGCTCGATTGGGTCATCCGGCAGCTGCCACCTCTGGCCACATTATCTCCGCTTTTTAGTCTTCCGCACTCTAGTTTAGAGCTAAATAATAGTTGCACTGCCTGTAGTTGCAGCAAGAGTCATAGGTTACCTTTTTCTGTGTCTTCCATTGTGTCAACTAGACCACTAGAGTATGGTTTTTCTGATGTATGGATCTCTCCTGTTCTTTCATCTAATAATTTTAAATATTATGTTTTATTTGTTGATAATTTTACTAAATACATGTGGTTATATCCGTTGTGTCACAAATCTGATGTTAAAGAGGTTTTCACTCGTTTTCACTCTCTGGTCAAAATATTTTTTAATCAAAAACTCAAGTGTCTCTACTCTGACAATGGGGGCGAATACGATGCACTCAACTCTTATCTTGCCACCCACGGCATCACTCTCCTCACTTCCCCACCTCACACACCTCAACATAATGGCTATTCCGAGCGCCGCCACCGTACGATTGTCGAAATGGGGTTGTCTTCTACTTCATGCCTCTCTTTTACTCACCCTCTGGCCTTATGCCTTTGACACCGCTGTGTATCTTCTAAATTGGCTCCCTACTCGTACACTCAATATGTATTCGCCCTATGGTTTGTTATTCGGCACGTCTCCCAATTATCTCAAGCTGTGAGTTTTTGGATGCTTATGCTACCCTTGGCTCCGCCCTTACACCTCGCACAAGCTAGACTCCAGGTCCAAACCATGTGTCTTCCTCGGTTACTCCAGGACCCAGAGTGCCTACCTCTGTCTTGACCCTCGACGTCTAGGCTGTATACATCACGTCATGTCCAGTTTGATGAAACTTCATTCCCATATCAGACACTCTAGCCCACTGATTCACGTCCTACTCTGGATACCGTAGAGTCCTGGTGCCCTAACCACTTCATTCTCCCCCCTGTGTCCCCACCTGGCCACTCAATTACTGCTCCATCTTCTCCTACCACTGCGGCTCCTCTGCCCCTGTGCTGCCTTCGCAAAATATTCATTATATGGCCACCAGATCCAAACACAACATACTCAAGTCAAAGGTTAAAGTGTCTCTCCTTACCACTGCTCAGCCAACCTCGGCCAAGGTTCCTACCACTGCGGCTCAAGCTCTGAAGGACCCCAAACGGCATGCTGCCATGCAGAAGGAGTTTGATGCTCTTGTCTGCAATGGTACCTGGGGACTAGTACCACCTGATGGCATCCAGAACCTCGTAGGGTGTAAGTGGATATTCAAAATTAAGTATAATTCTGACGGCTCTATTGATAGGTACAAGGCCCGGTTAGTAGCGAAGGGGTATCACCAACGTCCAGGAATTGACTACAGGGAGACATTCAGTCTAGTGGTCAAGCCAGCGACTATCAGACTTGTTCTCACCATTGCCTGAGTCGGGGCTGAGGACTTCGGCAACTTGATGTCAATAATGCATTTTTGCAGGGTCAGTTACATGAGGATGTGTACATGGCTCAGCCACAAGGGTTCATTGATGCTAACAACCCCTCTCATGTCTGCAAGCTGCGCAAGGCAATCTATGATCTCAAACAGGCCCCCGGGGCGTGGTATTCTGAGCTTCATCACTTTCTTATCTCTCAAGGATTTGTGAACTCCCAAGCAGATACATCTTTATTTGTGTTTAGTCAGTATGGGGTTCTTATGTATCTGCTGGTGTATGTAGATGACATTATAGTTACCGGCTCTGACCCTGGCACTGTACAGCGGTTTCTGACGACACTAGCGTCTCGATTCTCTCTCAAGGACCTTGGAACTCTATCCTATTTCTTGGGTGTCGAGGTTCTTCCACACGCTCAGGGTCTTCTCCTCTCTTAAAAGAAGTATATATACAGGATCTTCTTCAGCGCACAAACATGACAGGTGCCAAGCCAGTGGCCACTCCTCTCGATCATGCCTCCCCCTATCTCTTGCCGATGGCACTGCCTTGGATAATGTCACTGAGTATCGGGCTGTCATGGGCAGCCTTCAGTATCTCTCCCTCACTCGTCCTGATATTGCCTTTGCCGTCAATAAGCTGTCTCAGTTTATGCATCTCCCTACGTCTTCTCACTCGACCGCTGCCAAGCGTCTTCTTCGCTATCTCTGCGGTACTCTTGATATGGGACTACTCATTCGTCGAGTCTCTCAGCTATCCGTGTATGCCTTCTCTGATGTCGATTGGACCGGCAACAAGGATGATTACACCTCTACCAGCTACTACCTTGTTTACATTGGTGGGAGTCCCATCTCTTGGTGCTCTCGTAAACAGCGTACGGTTACTAGGACCTCCACTGAGGCCGAGTATCGATCTGTCGCCTCCACCGCTGTCGAGATTCGCTGGCTCTCGTCTTTGCTGGATGAGCTCCACTGTCCTACTCATCCCGCACCAGTGATTTACTGTGACAACCTCGGTGCCACATACTTGAGCAGCAATCCGGTCTTTCACTCTCGCATGAAGCATGTCGCCCTCGATTTTCATTTCGTTCGTGAACAAGTTCAACGCGGCCTTCTTCGAGTCACTCATGTTTCTGCTGCAGATCAACTTGCTGATATTTTGACGAAGCCCTTACCTCGGCTTCCTTTTACCGCTCTTCGGGACAAGCTTGGACTTACCTCTCGCCGTCCAACTTGCGGGGGCGTATAGAAGCGTATATATTTTCTGTAAATATATTACCTTTGTATTTACTTTTGCTTGTATGTGTATTATGTATATATACACTTCAGTATAATCAATAGATGGACCTGTATTTACGATGCCACCAGACTCAGCTGAGCCAACTCAAAGATTAAGCACCATTCCCAACTACAGTGGCTTCCAAAAATGATTTGAGTCATTTGACACATGATTTCAACTTTCACTTGGCAACTTCAAGCCCCATCAGCAGCTGCTACTTGCCTACTTTCATTGGCTTGGGAAACGTTCTCACAAGCCGTAGAATTGATTAACGCATCCAAATCTCCAAAACTAGATCTATTTTTGAGTACAAAGAAAATGGCATAGAATAGAATGCAAGCAGTGAGCTTTGCCCAGGCTGATATCCACTGCCGAAGCGCCTATTATTAAAGGCCAACTGGTGCTCTTTCGATGATCTATTCGCAATGCAGTCTATATGTAGATTTCTAAGTTCAGTTTATAACTCTGTTGAGGTTATGCTGGGTGAGATCATCTGCAGTTTTGGAATTTCTTTTTTTTTTTTTCCAGGGAATTGATATTTGTATGGTACATTGGTGTGTGGAGGAACTAAGTAATATTCTTTATATTACACTATTACAGAGCAATAAAACAAACTTTCTCTGTTCAGGAAAACATATTAAGAGATATAAAAATCTTTGATCATGCATTCATTAACTTATATGATTGTATATATATGTTAATACCAACAGGTTTTAACTACAGGAACAATGATTTGATACCTAAACTAAAGAATTGACTGAATTTTCACTTCAGCAGGATTGCCAATGAAATAATCCTAAGAAATAATATATCCCAGATTTTCAGGACAAAGTGATCATCAGATCTAACTTAAAAGAAACTATTAATCAGAGATTCAGAAGCCCCATCAGCAATGATTTTATACATTCTCTCCGTCGGATGAACTGCATCCCAGAATACATATTTCGTCCTGTCAGCACACGTACTCAAGCCTTCGCAAGTAGTGCCATACTCTACTGTGCCGGTTCCGCAGCACCCTTTTGAAGTCTCTGTAAAGCCTGCACATAACCAAAAACTCCATAATGTAAGAAGAAACCAATTGTTTCTGTTCTTTTCCTGTCTGTAAAACTGCTAAACGATCAATTATCACTAACCATATTTCTCTGGATTTTGGACTGCATTTAGAATGAGACCATAAGCATCTACGTAAGCAGTTTTTATCCCCAAGGATGTTTTCAGGGTGATCAAAGTGTGCTTAATCTTGGTATTGAAGGAGAGAGCCACTGAATTAAAGGTTGGGTCACATTCGGTTTCGCCCTTTAAGGTCTTAACTAGAGGAATGCAGCCAAAAGGTAGAACACCAACAACTGCGAATCTCCTTGCTCCTAGAGAATGCATTCTCTGCAAAGAAGGGGGGGGGGGGAGATAAGTTCTCATGAGTACCATATACTAATGCAAAAGGAAAGTACAATAGAACTGTCTATGCATCATTTTAGCAGTTGAATCTTTGTTTTTGATGAACTCTGCACGTGGGACACGAAACCTCTACATTCGGTCTAGTGCATGGCTTAGATAAAGACGACATTATAAATATGATTGGTCCAACGATTATGATAAAATGCATCTTAATTAGTTCAATATGTTCATTACGTACTTTGAATTGGACTGAAGCGATTGCTAGTTCAAACAATTTGTCATGATTCATCGATTCATATAGATAGAATCCATGCCCTAGGTTCTTAAGCTACTGCGTGTGTGTGTATGTGTGTGTGTGTGATTTAGAGGGGAGCACCTTAACATAAGAAACCAAGCAAGAAATGAGATAATCTTGGTACTGTTCCACCGTGAAATTTGCAGGGCGAGTAGGTTCAACGTAGTAATTTTGGAGAAGGTCATTTGTTCCCAAACTCAAAACAAATGCACCATTTCTGATGGTTTCTTCTGCCTGTTTCTTTCCCACAAGCTTCCCAAGATGGATCTTGTAATGCATGAAGTACTCCAATTGATGGGGCATAGATAGCACGCCCTGCAGTTTCATCACAGAGAAAATTGTGTCTCATTAAATCAACAAAAACAAGTTTCTTGTATGCCAAGTCAAAAATAATGATGATAATAATTGCAAATTTGATTCGGGTCCTATAATAATAACGAAATAGGGGTCCTTACGGCAAGTTCAGCTGTGAGGTTATCGTAACCAGAACCACCGGAAGCAAAACTAACACCGTGCAAAAGATCTCCTCTCTTTATGGTTGGGTCGAGAAAGGCTCGAATTTCTTTCGTGTATCCCAATGCTTCGGCTACAAAAATAACAGAAACAAGTATAATCGTTTATTAGATTGTAAAACAAAATTCAGTGAATACCTGATGCAATTTTTTACCCCCATGATCCTATATTCTCATTGTTCAAACTCATCTGACATGTTACACTCTTTAGCTAAGATCTGGGACCATTTTTTCTGTGCTCATAAAACCCAAAATTTTAGAGCCTAAAATGAAGCCGACGAAGAAAAAAATTTGATCCATGAAGTATAGACATGCTACATTCCGGCTAATAAGACATGAGGCATTATGTTTCTTGCTCACTGGAACTTTAGACCCTACTAAGTCTATCTGCTGCATTAGTGCTGGTTATGATCACGTGGAAAATAAAAGAAAAGAAGAATTAAGAGGAAATTCTAACCAATGAAGTCAGTGGCCAGTCTTCCATTGCTGAACCTTCCAGTTGGGCGACCGTTAAAGAAGTCCTTCCCGTAGGGCAAGAAGTTAGCCCTACTCGAAGGAGTGAGACGGTTATTGTTTCCAGCATCAACACTCGAATCTCCAAACACGAAAACACTCGTCACGTTATGCTCCGCGGCCACTAGTCTTAGTTGGGTGGGAATGTCCCTCGCTATGGCGAGAGCGTTCGTCACAGCCAGCGACATTATCACCCCCAACATTGTCACCTTCATGATAAGACACCCCATACCCATGATCACTGAACTGAGTATGGAATTCAGAGACAAAAAAAAAAAAAAACAGTTACAAAGAACAACTTCTTGTTGTTGTGCAGAGATGACTAAAATCACTAATGGCTTAATGGGTGATAAATAGTAATAGCTAGGGGGTGCAGTGGGGGTATTTAATTTTGGTTAGTTGGGAAATGAATAATGAGCATTTAAGCTTCGTTGTACATATTGTTGGTCGTCCTTAAAATAGACTAGGGTTGTACTGAGTTGAAAACATACATATGAACGAGGGGTATAGATTCAGACCGCCCCTCCAGCGAATCGAACCAAATTCGGAATTTTTTTATTACAAATCGAGCAGTTTGGTTTGATTTTTTTAATAAACGGCTAATCTTGTTACGATTTTTGAATTTAAAAATATACTTTTTCGTTTTATTTTAAATGTTCTGACATATATTATGAGAAAAAATATTATTTTTAAAACACTTAAAATAAAACACAGAGTAAAATATGTAATTCAGCTCTACTAGTTCATCCAAAGGGAACTAAACCAGACCATATAATGGGTAACTTGCTTTCAGTAACTCTTTAATTTCATAAATTCATGCATACTCACGTACCGTAAGATAAAGCTTATGATAACACAAAATGTATCGTAAGATATGCAAAAGTTGAGATATGCTGTGGGAATACAGATAGATGTGTATTTTTTCGATAAATCCGTAAAATACATGTCGCCTAATTAGGGCATTTGTATTTATGTGTTTATTAAAATATAAATATAATTTTGAGTTGTGATTTTATTGTGTTTATTTAGGAATTAATGGAATTTTTTTTAAACAAATGGCATAATAATTTCGACACAAAACACGTGATTTTGATAGTAATTCGGACACAAAATACATGACTTTTAATCAAACGTCCTAGTAATTCGGACACAAACACCTTGGCTTGGACACAAAACACATAATTGAATGAAAATATGGTGACAATTGATAGTAATTAGAATCAAGTTGAATTTGATAAAACTTGTATCGTTTTCGGTTTCGGATTACGAAAATTAAATGATAGTTTTGATGTGAATATTTGAGATCGTATTCGTAGAAATATATAACTAAAAGTTCTGATCAGCTAAATTGTCATGATTTTCTAAAAAACTGACATGAAAAATGTTAGCACCTCAGTTATTGAGGTTAAGTTTTAGTGATAAGCGAAATCCTTATTTTTTAATTAATCACGACTGTCCATCATTCAGTCGTCAAGTCAAAAGTTAATTGTTGATAATCTCATAATCAATAAGTTAATCACTCAATGGACCTGTCAAAAGTATCAATCACTTTCAATCCTGAAGACTTAATTACAATCAAGGCAATTATGTAGCCTACAAGTGTATTGATACAATCACTCAAGATCTCCATGAAGACATGAAGGTTAGCTTTCGGGGACAAATCGCTAGCCTAATGCAGCCAACTAGATCACTTGAAGATAAATATGTTCATTAGAAACATATCAATAAAGGAGACTATACAGCATTCAAGAAGGCAAATTGCATAGATTGAAAAATAAGATCTTAAAGCTATAAGGATTGATTCACCAAGGAAGACACATTCCTATTCAAAGCAATTCATAAGACTATGAACTATTCTAACAATTAATTAACTCATTCATTCCAATTGACAGTAGCTATTGTGAATATTAAACAACTAACTCAATACTACAGCATTGATCTTCAAATTCCTACATTCATCACGATTAAAGACCATCTTCACGATCATTCACGACAAAAAGGACTTAACAAAGAAAGAATTCCTCAAATCAAATGAATCAAATCAACATCTCTGAATCTTGCAATATGCCAAGAAGATTGTTCCCGAATGGTAGTACTAACCAGACATGTACTAGTCATGCATCATTTTATGATTCTCCTTCAAGAAAGCTATTAAAATATGAAGATTCTAACCCAACCGTTAACCCATATTCACGTCATGAGATCTCAAATGTAATCAATCTATGACTAGAAGGTGTTACTTGGTTTAAAGATCTTCATCAAATGTATCTTCAAGCAAACAAATGAAGCTACAGTCCAACATCAATCAAATGTTATTCTTTGAGCCAATAGCCAACCAATGGCCATAAACAGTACTTTTGCAGATTCACAAAATATTGCAATGAAGAATTGAAGGAGTGCAGAGTACATAGATCAGACAACATGATCAAAACGGCATTGTCTCATTGGTCCACATTCCAAAAGGGAAATGCGACTTGGACCAGTCCATGGAGACAACCTTTCAAAAAGGCGGTCAAAACAAAACATTGAATCTTTGACTCCCAACGTCTAGCATTCAAAAGCCTATGATTTCCGGTCATTGTGGAGATCAAAATTACTCAAGATTTGAAAACAAGAATTAACCATATGCATACAAGAAATTAATATCAAGATCATTTTCAAAAGTTTACAAGGACTAAATTCTTCAGTGTTCATACATTATCAAAGACATTAATTCAAAGATTTGAAGTTATAAGCATTAGGTTGTGTTCAAGAATATAGCTTCATATCTTTGTTTTTTATTATAAATTCTTTTCAGCGTATCTTAGAAACAATTCAGAAGGAAAAACAAGACATTATTTATAGTGCATTTTTCTCTTCTTTTTTAGTGGAAAGATCATAGTTGAGATTAAGATCAACGTCTTATAGAAACTGTGAAAGTTTTGTTGAGTAAAAGAGAGCACAGGTGGTGTTGACCTTTGTGCTGGAACTATTGAGTTCCCATTGGTGTAATAGAGATTGTGAATTAATAAGAAAAGGCTTTGTGTGTTCAACGGGAACAACAGGGGGTGGATGTACCGGTGTTTACTGGAAACTACTTGAAAAATACTCGTGTTCAATCTCTCCACCTTTCTCTTTCAGTTAGTTGTTTACTATGTCTGTGATGTTCTTCATTTTGTTTCATTCAACTGCTTGTTTTAATCTTTATGTTTCTCCAATCACAAAAGGCATTTCCTCTCATTAAGCTAATATCAATCTTCCGCTGTCATTACTCTTTCATATTAGCTTAATCCTTATTCATGTTTCTTTCATATTTTTCATATCATTCATTCAGTAATAGGAAAGGGGACTTTCAACTGGTATCAGAGCATAATTCTTAGAAACTTAAGTACTATTTCCGAGTCTAACAATTTGAGAAGAAAAAAAAATCATATTATAAACTCTAGTCAATATGCCTCTTGTTATGAGAAACAATGAAAATGATATCCCACCTATTGATGATTGTGGATCCTTTCATGAGATCTTTGCCTCTAAAATTAAAACACAGCTTGATGCTAACAATGTTTGGAACTGGTTCATATTATAAGAAGAAGTTGACATTCCTATGTAGACTGACACAAATGGAGCTCCTACAGATAAAAGAAAGAAATCTGACCAGTAGACATTCCATTTTTGGACCCTTCCTTTAATAATCAGATATTGCTTGGTTGCCTATGGTTTGATTTCTAACTTAAGAAAACATTGCACAATGTTACTAGGCACCAGTTAGACATTGCATGATCATGTAACACTTAGGATAACATATTAATAAGTGTAGCATTTTTTTGTAGGCACAAAATAATAAAACTTGAAGATAAACATATGGACTCATTTTCATGGCTAAAGGGAGCAACCAAACATTAAGGCAGCAGAAAAGGGCAAAAGGGTCGTAACGCCAAAGAGCAGAAAAGTCAAAAAGCAGCTACATGAGACTATAACCCGGCCGTGACGACTAACAATAGGTCATAACGGCTCAGATGCTCTGTCCAGACTGCTTAGTGCTTTGGGCAAAGGGCAAAAGGGTAAACTTTAATGATCCTCCTAGGTGTATTTTGATCATTTTGAAATACAAGGATGATGAGGGCAAATCCTAGACGCCGTCTTCACCATCCATTTGATACCAAACAATCCTAGCCATCGGCATTGCCTATAAATACCCCCTTTACTCTCACCTTTAGAGATTGGTCTTGGTTTAATTGGTGAGTAAGTTGGTCAAGAGTTACTTCTTCTCTATAAGTCCTTCACAAGATTAATGAGCTCTCGAGTGGTTATATAGTTCTCTACAATTTAGAAATTTCATATTACAAAAGCCAACGAGGGTAATAAGAGGTTGAAAGTTAGAAGTTGAAAGAGAGAGCTTGATAATAACATTGAGCCATCTCTTCTCTTTTTTTTTCATCTACATCACCCTAGAACAAAATCCTAGAAAGCTCCCAACCATCTTCCATAAAGCTTAAATACAAAACTCCATCTACTATTTTTACATACCCCTATATTACCTTGAATTTGTTCACCACTTAAGTTTTAAAAATACAAGTTTTATCTCTCTACCTACTATTTTTACATACCCCTATATTACATTTATATCCTATTAAACATCACATCAAATCACAACTATCACCCTCTCTTTACATCACTATCATGTAATTTTTTCAAATTTAAAGGGCAAAATTGTAAAACTCTTATAAAATCAAAACCAACACAAAATACAAACAAAACAAAATATATTAAAAAATCTCACATCTAAACGCACCCTTAACTCTCTTTCTCTACAAAAAGAAGACTAAAGACAAGGAAAAAAGGTACACCAGTATGAAATCATCCACCACAAAGCTAGAAAAGTCCTTGCTAAGCTCTGTAACAAAAGAAAAATGTCAAGCTATAAGAGGATGACAACACTCCTACGGATAAGTTAGTAGCTTGATTAGTATACGTGAAGCATTGAACACTCTCCCTAACCTAATTTCATCTTACAACTAATGATCACATTTAATAATTAGAAATTGATCATGAATAACAAACTGATCCCAAATAAAAAAGAAAATTTACCGCAGACCATGATTTATAAAAGAATTCAGAAATGCTTATAAGTTATCGGTTTGATTTGATTTAGTTTTGTTCGATTTAGGATGTCGGCATCGCAAATCGAATCGAATCGTATAATTTTTTTTTTGAATCGTAGGCGTACCATCATTCATCGAAATCAAAGCAAACTGATCGATTTAGTTCAACTTGTGATTCATACAATTTGAACTTACACCCCTAGGATAACGATACATATTGTTACATTTTCATGTGGAAAGTTCATTACTAAAATCAGATGCACGGTTGAGATTTTATTATGGGAGATAGGGCACAACAACTCAGCAATACTTGATCTCCGTTTTGAGTTGTGCTAGGTATACCGCAAAGTATACCGCATATAAGTTTGTAATGCACATGGTTGATTGTACGATATACTGTATTATGTTGTGTATTAAGCATTAGCCCTCCGTTTTTGGTTGAACTCGACATGTTTTTCAAGGCGCATTAAAGATCTTTGTCAATGCGACGTGTTCGGTTGAGTTGTTGACCGGCAAAAAAAAAATGAGAAATTGGTGTCAGATTTGATGGTGTTGGCCTGTTGAGTGTTTCCCACTCTCTGGTTACAACCTGTAAACCGTAAGGTGTTAAATACTCCTACCAAAGTATACTACCAGCAATACACTTGTTCTATTTATTCTTTTTATTATTTTCTCTTCCAGAAGATCTGGGACCTGTTGCAGGAGCAATAACTGTTATCCATATATCTATTTACAGACATATTTCATGCTTTTATTTTGATATTAAGGGATTCGGATTTTCTGTCTCATTTGGTATTTCATCTCCTGTCCCACATCTCTTAAATATTGACATATCCCATTAACTAAAATTTTAAAATTTAGGGTTATCTTTTAAACGGTTAGGATGGAGTTTTAGAAAAATGATCAGACAAGAAATGGAACACTAAATGGGACAGAAGAACCGAACTCAGATTAAGGATTATTATATATGTTATCCCTAGTTGCCTAGTTGGTGTACAGTTCTTCCTTTGGATTATTTCAAAAATATTTATTATAATTTTTTTTTTGTTTTTTGTACAGAAAATGATGATTTGTATTAGATTGTTTTTCTTTTTCTTTTTACTTTTTGGAATCCACATGCAAGTTTTTTTTTCCTTTTAATACATCAAAATCGCTTTGCTATATATATTAAAATCGGTAAAAATATAGGTGGTATTGTCATATAAGCACTTTTAAATTAAATATGAATTATAAGTCACTCAAATGATTTTAGGCTCCTCAACCCATCCAACTTTTTTACTAACTAATAACAATAGTAATATATATATATATATATATATATATATATATATTAGATATGAAATAGTATATAGTTCTTAAACTCTCACAAGGGTTCTACGATTTATCTCTATCTTTCTCTTTTTTTTTTTTAAACTTTAATCAACTATCATCTCATATTACATATCATTGCATATTAATTTCTTGACACGACCCTTATTTATAGAGAAGTAGAGGAATATATGTCTTGAAAACAATCGGTGTGGCATATGAGATTTTAAATATTCAAGAACATACTCATTTTTCAAGTTCACATATACTTTAAATTCATTAATTCTTAATTTCATTTTAATGTTTAACCAAATGTAGTAAAAATTAAGAATAGAGGGGTTAATAACATGAACTTGAACCTTCGAATATATGTTCCTACTAAAGCATATACTTTGCGTTTAACTATCTTTCTCGATTCTAAATCAATTGAGACAGTTTAACTTTCAACTTAGAGGGTCTTATATGTAATTTTATAAAACTTGAGGGGCTTCAATACAATTTTATTACACTTGAGGGGCTTATATGTAAATTTTATTAAATATTAGAGTTTCATTTATTAGTTATTTTTGTACACTAATAATATTTTTCTTTATTGAATGTTAATAGGAGGCCACGTATGTGGTAGGT
>JAOWAN010054158.1:2046-13170 GCA_028566635.1 Lobelia cardinalis
TTAACGGGAGGAGGAAGAACATGGCTAATGAATTTGAGTAGACGATGAAGACAAAATCGCTCATTCCTTTGCTGGTGGCTGCTTTGAATAATGTGTTATTTCCCACCTCCAAACATATCAGTGCCACCAGTACCATCACTACCACCCCTGTGTTATTCATCCTCTCAATGTGTGTGTGTGTGTGTGTGTGTGTGTGTGTTTGTTATGGCTGCTTTCTATTTTCTGCTAAAATTTAGCAAGAAATGCAGCATTGTTTTAAGGGGAAAATGTGACACCATTTTAGAACATCTTCGAAGAATTGCATTTTTTGGTAGATTACTTGTTTTAAGAAGGTAGGCAATTGCAGACAACTACGAATGGTCGTGAATTATTCATTTCATCAATATCGAAACTGTAACACCCACATTCTCACATCGGAGAAATACGAGAAAAATGTCAAATTATTCGTAGACTCTTAATTTTCAGACTCGAATTATTACAAAAAGTAACATATGTCAAATCTTTCATAGATTTTTAATTTTCAAAATCGAATCATTACAAAAAATTACTAAATATGCAAAACAAATTATTAGTTATTTAATTTTTTTATAATGAAAATTAAATCTGGACTACCTGTCACTAGTGACATATCAGACTTGATCTCTACCTTATTATCCTGTACTGGGAAGTAGTAGTATTATCAAATTATTATTTAATAAATACTTATTATATTTTAGATAGTAAAATCTTAATCATAATAAGAATATGAAGTAAATTATCATTAATAAATTTTATAAATTTGTAAAATAAAACTTGATTTTATCCTCAACCAAGCTCTTTCAAAATTTAAATGAACCGTAGGAACCAATATCGATCGTTGAATTTTCGAACAGAATATGTTTGTGAATTCTCGATAAAAAATTTAGGTACTGTATCGGTGAATTTTCGAATAAAAATTTTCGCTACGGTGTGGAGGGTTACTATTTGATTGAGCCCCTAGTAAAAAGTCATACATAGAAAGGAACAAAAAATTTCTAGAAAATGAGATCAAAATCCAATCCCGTTCCATAAATTTTGAAGCTCCCTGAGAATAGGAGATGTATCAATTGCAATATTATGGTATGTTTCTCATTCTTCTAAGTATTTATTTAATCATTTTGTTAAAAATCCAATTAAGGATTGCGGCTTCTGCGATGGCATTGCAGGATTTGATCATATTGATTCAGTTGACCGGTGGAAAAAATCAATTCATATAGCCGGTCCCAAGTGATTGAGAATAAAGCTGAGTTGAATTGAGTCGTCAAAAATCTTTAATGTTTTTTTGAATAAATTATACCTCCATATGTAAGAACATTGTTAACAAAGGCCGATTCTTACAATTTAAAACTTTCTACTTTGCACGAAAAACAGGAATTCACTAGAAGAAATAATGGTTTTACTAAAACCCCATACACTACCGCAGCGAGAGGCGGTGGGTAAATGGCCACGTTTGGACCGTTTGGTGGATATCATCTAGTCTTCCACACTGGAGAAGGCTTCTCCTCCAAATGCAAATTCTGTCGATGCTTTGTTGTTTGAACTGACATCTCCTGCTGCTGCACCAGTTAATAGCATACTGGTATTGAGACACTACCCCACATTGGAAATAAACTAGCCACACAACCATTTAATAAAAGATCATGGACTATTCCTCTCATTGCCAATTGATTTTGAGATGGAACCCCAGACGTTAACATAGTATCAAAACAGGCTCTACACATGCGAGCCTTACGGCCCACGATGTCCTTACTCAGCGCCACCCAGCATACAAAAGAGAATCCGCATAGTAAGCCGCAAATTCGGCTACACGCGAGGGTGTTGCAAGTGGTTCGCCTCCTACTACACTCGTAGGATCAGGGAACTGTGTCAACAGGAGTGAATCTGCAGCTATTGAGACATTATTCTACATTGTAAATAAACTAACGCACAATCACTTAATAAAGATTCTGGGCTACTCCTCTCATTGTCAATTGGTTTTGGGATGAAACCCCAGACTTTAACATGGTATCAAAGCAAGAATCTACACGTACGTGCTAGCCAAATGACCCACGATATCCTTCTTCAGCCTCATCCGAACAGACCAAAGAGAGTTTGCGTAGTAAGCTGCAAGCCCGGCTACACGCGAGTGGGCGTATTGAGACATTATCTCACATTAGGAATAAACTAACTGCACAATCACTTAATAAAAATCATGAATTACTCCTCTCATTGCCAATTAATTTTGAAATGAAACTCCAAACTTTAACTACTCAGCCAAGTTCGTCTATTGGAGCTCTAATTTGTTTCTACAATTGGGACCATATCACTATGCAGCTCGCTTCGTCTATCTTTGTTTCTTGTTTTTGTTGTTCAAGAAACAAGCTCAGAAGGTGGTCTGAGAGCTGCTGGAAGGAAGGAAATCCCAGCGGTAATAGCTATTAATTTGGACCATATCACTATGAAGCTCGCTTCGTCTATCTTTGCTTCTTGTTTTTGTTAACTTTTTATTTTCCATGTGCAGGATATGTTTGCATTAAGCTATTCATCATACCCACCATATCCCTTAATGGGCAGTATCATCCAACTCCTGGCATTGGATATGGCATGCAGTACCACCATGCTGTTGATGAGAGTATTACAATTTGCAAGATTCGATATTGGTGATGACACCCCACAACTTCCCGGCTCCCACGGTATGGACACCCTCCCCCTTGTGTTCTTATAAATGCTAAAACGGCAATGCTTCTTGTGCATTAGTTTCCTTCCATGATGTCTATGCAGGGAGCTCTTCCACATGTAACCCCCCGCACACATTGGCTAACAACCTCAATCATCACCTTATGCAATCCCGCATTCCAGTCACTTTCATGTGGAATGAACTGTTGGTATTTTAGTGTAATTAAAGATTAATAAATATTACTTTTTTTGCAATATACAAATAAGAGTGCACGCTTATTTGCACATTATAACAAGTATTGGTAAACTCGGACTATGGCGGGGTCCGGGGGCGGCAGCCCCCGGGAGAAGCGGGGTTCGAGGGGCGGCAGCCCCTGGCGGGGTCCAAGGCAAACAAGATTTCTGTTAATGTTCCTTGTATACATTTATGTCTTGCCTGCTTATCTTTAAATTAGATGGAAAAACAATCAAAAAGGAAAACAACTGTCATTGCAGACCACAAGGAAAGAGTATCTCTGGCAACGGTGGCGCAGCTGATTTTGCTTCTTTTCAGCAGTTGACTAACCCACAAGGAAACAGTAGCTACGGCAGTGGTGGAGAAACTGCTTTTGCCTCTTTAAATCCACTTCAGATGTCCCGAGCATGACCACGGGCACCCGGTACTCCGTCGTCTTATATATTCATCCACAGGAGGAAACCTGTTTGGATAGTGTCAATAATATAGCTATCTATCTAAACTCCACTTCTGAAATTTTGGCCGCCAAAAATTGAGGCGCAAAGTGTACGTCAGTACTGCATATATGTCTTCTACCTTTCAGGTGAATGAGGGAAGGGCTGGACTTGGAATGGATGATATGATAGCTACAAGGTTGCCAAATGTATACATAATAGTGCCCGAGGTACTTAATTTTTCAAGATATATGCATGTATTTACCCTGCAAAATTCTGTTATATATACGTATCGTCAACATTACTATGTGCCACTAGAATTTTAAAGTGCAAATTCAAATACACCCATTTGCTGCAAATGGAAATGCACTTCTTGTACAAAACTGGGCTTCTCTTAAAATTTCCAAATTTTTGCCTCAAAATGAAAGTCTGCAGCCAACCATGAAAGACTTTTACAATAATTTTGGCATCATCTTGGGATATTTTAATATGGTGAAGGGAGTTCTTATTGAACCATCAATCTTTTAATGAAATCTAATGGAACGTTAAGTTAAAGGAATTAAGAGAAAATTGATTCTAATCATTAGATAGGATATGACTTTCTAGTATTCTTTCAACATAAACTCCCAATATGAGAGGGGATTGCAAAAGGAATCCTGGGAATACATGTATATTCTTCACTTCTAGATCATTTTAGAATCATTTGGAAGAAAGAAGGAAGGAAAAATTCATGAACTACTCGCAAACTGAACATGTTCGAATTTGGTTTGACCCGCCCAAAACATTGGTCAAACTAGATCAAAACTTATTTGGTATTAAATAATTATTTGGTCCTTTAAATATCATTTAACTGTGTATTTGGTCTTAAATATTTTTTTATTTTATGTTTGATCCTTAAACTTTGAATACAATACAAATAATCCTTTTTATCCACTACTATAAAACTTCATGTTTAGAGACGAGCAATTCTGTCTCTATCCGGTTCGTGCTCGTCTCTAAACACGTTTTAGAGACGGACAATTTCGTCACGATCCGTCTCCCTATTTGCGTGGCTAATAGAGACGGATCGTCCCTAACTGAGACGGACATCATACTTTTAAAAAAAAATTCATTAATATTACACTAACATCATACTTAAATAGTTTTGAGGGATCTTTGCCCTAACTTTAAAAACTTATGAATTTAATTAGTATTCCAAATTTAAAGGAGGAAAAAAGTTTTAAAAAATGGTTAATATAACATTAGCGATATATTATATCTTAAAAATTATTTTCTTACTTTATACTATGTATTTATCTATATTAGGCAAATAAAATTTATTTTTATAAATAATGGACTAAAACCTCAATACTTGTGTTCTATTTTTATTTTTTAATTATATATCTATTTTTAATATTATGTTTTAGTTTCATATTTGTTATAGTTTTAATTTTTTTTAATTTTATATATTTTAATTTGTTTAATTATTTAATTTTTATTTAATTTTTAAAATTAAATAATTATTGTTAAACATTTGGACACCTCAAAAGTCAATATGATGTTAGTCTAATGGAATAATCACGATATAATGTAGATTTTATTAAGTTTGACCAAAAAAATTGAAAAAATGATTATTCGTGAAGCGTATGCAAAGTTTAAGGACCAAACATAAAGTTTTAAAAAAATCTAAGATCAAACGTAAAATTAAGAAATAGTTCAAGTACCAAATACTTACACTACTAGAAAACATAGAAATAGAGAATGAAAAAATAGGGACTGACATTGTTAGTCACTAATAGGGACCAACTTATTGAACTGGGACTAAATTGTTAGTCTTTATTCATGTTGGTCCCTAAAATTTATATAGGGATTAACTTTAATTATAGGGACCAAATTAGTACCTATTAGGGACCAATTTTAGGGACTAAATTAGTCCTTAAAGACTGAAACATATAGGGACTATTTTAGGGACTAACTCAGTCCCTATTAGAGACCAACTTTAGGGACCAAGTCAGTCCCTAAATATTTATATATATATATATATATATATATATACTCCCCTTCCAGCCATTTACGTTCAATAAATGTGTTTGAACGTAAAAGACTTATTTACCCCTCTTTAAAAGTAATGTATCGAATAAGACAAAGAATTTATAAGAGATATATATACGTATAGAGGTATGTAGATAAAAAGTAGGCCTGTCAAAATGCTACTCATTAACCCACTTTAACCCGTTCTAACGCGCTAAACAGCTCAACCCATTACAACCCATTTAATTACAAATTTGTATATTAGAATGTCCAAAATATATTTTTTTGTGCGAATAAGTATTTAATATGTTAATTCGAGTTTAACTTAACGCATTTATTATATAATTGAGTTGATCGATTAATTAAATGGGTTATAATAGATTGAACCCATTATTTCCTGTTAATTATTAAAAATCAATCCATTTCAACTCATTTAACCCGTATTGACAGGCTCAATATTAAAAAGTATAATTTTATATCAATAAAAATCAACAATATTATTTAACTACGTAATCAAAATACATATATTAATCATATCAAAATATCATAATATATGAACTTGATAAATCATACCTTCGAATACTCGGCCGAATTCTCTACATATAACACATGAAAATAAAGAGTGGCAATTGAAATTTGAAACCCGGCCTCTCTCTACATGCATTTATTACTACTTTCAAATAAGTATTCACTATAAAAGTTTGCCATTTTTGGAGTCAAAAGAACCATTTGTATCCATAAATTATTTCGGACACGCACTTAAACAATATTCAATACTTCTTCCGTTTTATAATAGTGAATTTTTTTTAAAATTTATAAATTATTTCAAAATATTTTTGTTTTTATAAATTTATGTTCTAATTTTTTTAAAATTATTTTTTACTCTCAAACTATTAATTAATAAAAAATTTGAAATTTTTTTTAACTTTATAGTATTGATTGAAAGGTAAAAATAAAATAATAAAAGATAATTAAGCAAATCTTAATTTTTGTATTTCATCCTAAAAAAAACCATTATTTTAAAACGGAAGGAGTATTGACTTACATGATTGGCCCATTCAAATAATGACTCGTGCAATATAATAATAATCGTACCGAGAATTATTATTATTATTATTATTAATTAAACATAACATTATATGAAACCACTTATTTATATTGACCTGTGGCACACACTTTATTGATCTTAATACGATCGATCTAGTCAGCAATGACCCAAGTCAAATCATTCTCAAAGATCCAGTGACAAACTTCAATCTTTCCGGGACCAGGTCCTAGTGCAACAAATGCACCATGATTCGCACTCCATACCGAGGTGTCCACGTGGCATATGGCAACTCCATGGTTAATCTTAGCCTTCGATTTCACGTCCAACAGATCCGCTTCGTAGACACGAACCTTTGGGACCGAGTGGCAATAATACAATAGGTACGGGTACATGCTCTGATGGCACGACACCGATTTCGTGACTCTTCCACCGTTGATCTTCTTGATCGACCCGATCATAACGTCTCGGCTCGACCCGAGTGTGTTTTGGGTGGTTTTGGCGATGACATTGTGACCCAACACCGTCGTGGCGAAGTCGATCATGTCTTCCAGCGAACCCACACAACACTTAGTTTCGCCTTGGCTTGGAGCCCTCTCGCATTCGCTCAATGCCGATGTCAGAATTCCCGCCATGCTCGAGTTTTTACCGCCCGCACGGAATACGCGCTTCAACTCCTCGAGCTTTGAGGTCGAAAATGGAATTTTCCCCAAAATTACTCGGGGCAAAAATGACCTTTTGGGCATCTTGTCAACAATATCAGGCATTGGCATTACAGTTCCAACTTGTAAGTTCTTTTCTCTAAAGAATTTGCCTGGCTCGACCCATCTATTTACCTTTATGCCCCTCTCAGCTACGGAAAGGCTATGATTGTACTTGCTAAACGTAATAGCACTCTCTTCGCTGTATTCTTTGAAAGTTGTGTTGACTCCATAGACCTTAAAGTCAACGGTACTCTGCACGCCTCCTTTGGGATCCTGAGCATAACCCTTGAACGTATCGGATCCATTGTTAAAAGATTGGCCGTAATTTGAAAATTTGACCGTTGTGGCAATGTCCGTTTGTGCGTGCCTGGCATAAGATTGAAAAGAATCATCCCCAACATTTGCATTGTCTCTGTAATTTGTGAAAGTACTCTCCGCTGAATTGCCGCCATTGTCGTAACTTTGGAAATTATTTTGTGGATTATTACCATTTGAGCCATAAGAGGTGAATGTTTCATTCGGCGCATTTCCGCTGTGATCGTAGCTGGAGAAACTCGAGGTGATGACATTTGACTCGTTTCCGTAGCTATTGAATTCAACAGCAGGGGAATTAGTTCCGTGTCCGTAGCTGGTGAACGTCTCACTGCCGGAATTCGCCTCGCTTGTGTAAGTTGTAAATGTCTGAGAATTGTCATTTCCATCGGTTGAGTAGGTCGTGAACTCGAGGTTCGGCACATTAACCTTGTCGTTGTAATTTGTGAATGTACCTACTCCGCCGACGCCATCGACATCGTACGAGGCGAAGCTTTGGTTGACAACATTGGATTGTGTGCCGTAGTTGGTGAATTCATTTTGACGGACTCGGGCATCCTTGTTGTACTGCTTGAAAGAATTGGTGACGACGTTACCGTCTTGGGAGTAGTTGGTGAATGCGTTGGTGCCTATGATTTGCTTGGTGCCGTAGTTAGTAAAGTTTCTGTTGGTATCAGCATCGTAAGTGTTGAAACTATGATCATCGTCAATACAATCAACCGAACTAGGTAAGCAGAGGAGGTTAGCGGCGGAGCAGAAGGAACGGAGATGGGCGGATAGGATGTTTTGATCCGCCAATTGGCTAAATGCGACGGTTTCCGCAGCGGTTAGTGGCGATGCTTTGTCGAGAAGGAACGACGGCTTGGGTAAGTCGTTGGAAATTTGTTTGCTCCAATATCGACGGACATAGGCCTTAGGAGAGAAGGTGTTCTCTCTGAGATTTGTTTTTCGAGCTCCAACCACCTATAACATTCATGTCCTAAAAATTACGAATCGTATTGTATGATACAATTATTAATATATTTACGTAGTTAAGATATATCGTAAACTAAATGCAGAAGTTGAATGAATGAGGCGACTTACATTGAGATGCAATGAAATGTAGAAGGAGAAAAAGAAGAGGAGAAGGGGAGTTATATGCTTGAAATTAAGCATTTTGAAAGTTTGTGATGAGAATGTGAATGTCAGTTTGGTCTATTTATAACCATATATATAAATATTGTTCTAATCAATACCAAAAAGTATTTCTATGTGAAACATGTGGATGGTTCATTATAATTTGATACAATTATCAAGTAGCTATTAGTTGTTTATTTAAAATATTTTTATAACTATTTTTACAATCATAATAGGGATTAATGTATTTTAGGTTTAAAAATTTTCGTGAAAAGGTCAAAAGGACCCCCAAGTTTAGAAAATTACGTCTTCAGTCATAAAGTAATTTTTTTTCCTTGTAAAATAGGACATTTTCAACAAAAATCGTCAAAAACTAACGGACAAAGATTAACTTGCATGATATGTAAGTTTTTCATGAATGTTTTCATATTTTTCTACCTAGGTAAACTACATGGGTTCAATGTAATTAAAGATTATACAATTAAATAAAATTTATTTATTTTTATTATAAAAATAATTCTAAATTTAATTAATTCTACATTTATTATAATTAAAATATTAATTTAAAATAATACCTAATTAAATTTTATTTTAATTAAATCCAACCTTAATTAAGTTATATATTCATTAAAATAAATATCTTTATTTAAAATAATATCTAACTAAATCATACTTTATTTAATTCTAATTCTAATTAAATCATACTCAGTAAAATTAATATCTTAATTTAAATTAATTACAAATTTTCATAATTTAATTAAATTTTATCCTAATTAAAATAATATCTAGTTAAAATATACATCATTAATTATTTATTATTAATTAATTACCATTTAATTCATCTTCATCTTCAACTCACTACCACCAACCACAACGACTAGCACTACCACTAACTACCATCACCAAACCCCCATCGCCAAACCACCACAACCACCGTCATCACCAATACCCCACCACCACCCAGATCCACAACTCTGCATTATCGATTGCTCAGAGATCGATATGTGCAGCAAACTTGCACCACCAGATGGGTGATTCAATTGAGGATGGACGTGATGGCTTGTGTTGGAGAAGAGGCGAGAGAAGTGGGTTCTGGTCATCGGTGTTATATATGCTCCCGATTTTAATGGAGGTAAGGGACTGCGGGTTGGATTGGGCTTGGGTGAAAACAAGAGGCATATGTAGGTGGGTTTTCGGTTTTAGGGAAGGGGCTGTCGGTTGGAGATATTGTCCGTCTGAGTTGGGGGATTTGGTGGGTGATCAAAGCTGCGGGTGTGGTGGTAAGGAGTCGCGAGTTATTGATTGAAGCGATTGTTGAAGGTGGCAGCCATGGAGGTGGGCTGAGGTTGTTGGTGGAGAAGGGGGTGGTTAATGGCGAATTGTGAGGGTGGGGGAGGAAGAAGATGGAAAGTTTTTTTTAGGGGAGAGAGAAGAGGGGAAACGAGTGTGAGAAAAAGGTAAGGTAGAGTTTAGGGGATTCGGGTTGTGAGAGGCGGAAGGGTTTTCTTTTTACGTTTTTTTTATTAAATTACATTTTATCCCCCTGAAGTTTAGTTAAATGGTAAATGATCTAAATACCTCCCTCCCCCCAAAAAAAAAGTCACGTGAATAACACGTCAATCTTTGCCGTTAATTTTTGACGATTTTTGTCGAAAATACCCTATTTCGTAACAAAAAAATTATTTTAGGGCTTAAGATGCAATTTCTCAAACCTGGGGATCCTTTTGACCTTTTCACGAAAACTTTGAAATTTAAAGTGCGATAAACCCATCATAATATGAAGTAATTTATTGTAATTGTTTAATCGAAATTAATAAATAATCGACACACAAAAAAAAGTGAGACGGCCTTTTTGAAACAGAGGGAGTTCAGTTTTTAATATTTATTATGAACTTTTTAAAATCTCTTTATGGATGAGTGTTTAGTTTTTGTATTTCTTTTTTATGTCAATTAGATTATATTTTTGGTTAAATATTGATACCTATCTACCTCGTGTTGAAAACTTATAATATTTTTTATTATTGATGATTTAGTAATGTTCTAACCATTGAAAAAATTTCTTAATTATTAAATAATTTGAATAATTATTCAGAAGAATCAGAAAAGATAAGATGAAAAGAAATAGAAAAGAAATTTGAAATTAAATCGAAAATTGAAACGAAGCGAGGTATGCAATAGTGCAAATCTCCTTAAGACAGATTTCGTCCCTGCCCGAGTGCTTACAGTATATGGACGTGTGCCTCCCAATATAAAACGCTCCTTCGCGGCCTTCACCGTTAGCACTACGGGATACTATCGTGTGAACCAAACTGAACACACTTTCGAAACCGAAGGGAGAAATTTGGAGAGAAGAAAGAAGTCAAAAGTAGGAGGAATGCTCAGTTAATTCTTGTGTATAATGCAGTCTGGCACTACCCTGTTTATATAGGGGTTAACGTGCCTTTACTGAATAGTTATGATCGTTAGAAACCTAACTTAAGAACTGTAACGGCCATTTACAATTTGAACGGGTTTCTGACGGATGGACCATTCTGCAAGGAGTTAACCGACGCTTCTATTAAATCCCTAACGAACAGACACAAATGTTCAAGTGAC
>JAOWAN010054179.1:0-13168 GCA_028566635.1 Lobelia cardinalis
ATCTTACAAGATTCCCTACCCTAAGATCTTAAGATCGTACGATCCTACGATTTAAATCCCGATCTTGACTACCTTGGATTGAAAATTTAGGGACTTTTTACTTTCTTTAGACCAGTTATCCAGTGGTATCGTCAACATGGAAAAAGTAGACCTTTCTGATTCTAAGCATGAAATTCTCAAGAGGCAAACCTCAGAGAGCCTTGTAGCCTCAAAACATAGAGCAACTAGCCCCTGCCTCTTGCAAAATGAGAGTGTTCGCCGAGAGAAGAGCCACAGCTGGACCTCAAATGCACCTAGGCACACTTTCATGACTTTCTTTAGTTCTCTATTAGCAGTTCATATTGTTCCAAGCCGTTTGGGCTTCCAGAATTTTGCCACGTTTTATATAACTTTCTTTTCAACTGAACTACTTTTTGGACTTTCTCATTCAACCACCATGTTTCTTTAACTAAAGGTCTTTTGCCTTTAGATTCCCTAAATACTTCTTTCAATACTCTTTTTTTACAATCAGATATTTTCTTCGACATTTCATTAATCTCACCCTCTACATTCCACGCCGTATCCTTTAGCATTTCTTTCTCAAAACAAATATAATCTCTCATTTCTCAGATTCCACCACTTAATTCTTCGAATTTTAGCCTCTTTTCTATATTTTTTGTTTTATCGAGCACCATAAGTCTATGTTTTGAAGTTAAGCTCTCGCTTGAATTACCTTACAGTATTTACAAGTTAATTTATCTACTTTAATCCACCTTTATAAAAGTTATCAAGTGTTCTTCCCTCTTCTTAAAATAAGTTTTGCCTGTCACTAAATCATAAGCAACCAAATGATTTCCTAATAATAAAAGTTAATTTATTGAATATCATATAATGCTATAACGGGTATACATTGGTGAACACAGTATCTAGGTATTATTAAACCTAAACAAACAGAAGAAAATGATAATTAGAAAAAATCAGAAATTTCTGGATACACAATCAAAATTATGATGTAAACCGAAGAGATAGGCAAAGTGACATTGGCAGTGTGTGCATCATTGTAAAAATTGAGGATTACTAAAAAGTGGTATTTATATTTCCAAGAGGTCAGGGAGGAGTATTACTCATTGTCACTGCTGTACGGCAGGCTAAAGATGCTTTAACATGAACAGTACTTTCAAACATTTGGTAACTCCAAAAACATGGCTTCCAAAAACTGCAGCTTTGCAGAAGAATTATAAATATGATACTTCTCAAAATACATAGACATATTAGAAGTCAAATTTAGTAGTGTAACATATCCTAAATCCACTTTGGTTGAGTTGGGGGAGGGAGAACATAATGTACCACAAAAGCAATTTCTGAAGAGCACTACTGAGAAAGCATAATACCAAACAAAAATTATAAGGAGCACGTGTAGGAAATGTACCATCTCCCCGGTTATTTGTTCGAGCGAGTTTGTAGGTCGCATAACCTGCTTTCCAAAGTCTGTCCTCATACAACTTAACAAATTCTTCATTCCCAGCCCAAAATTCCTTAAGCAAAATATAAAAAAATGAGAGACATAGTGTATAACAATGGAGACATAGAGTATAACAAAAATATTTATAAAATGGGTACATAAACAAAAACAAGCATAGTACCTGTAAACATATGATTGAAGACTTCAACTCCAGAAGTCTATCCAATATATTTTCGTTCCGAATGAGCCAAAGTTCATGAAACTCGCTCTCCCGAGTCTGATTGGTTCCAACACAGTAAGAAATTTCAAAAATGTTACCGATCGTTCAAAGAAGAAGCTAAAAACAAAAAAAGGGAGAGTATACCTCAGCGTTTAAGCGTTTGTAAATAGGTGCGAGGATATTGAAAGTAGTGCACGAAACTGAGCCCAGAGAATTCGAACATGACGACCGACCTTCTTCATCAAAAAATCCTTGATTTGGGTCATCCATCAAAAGCAGAAAGCGTTAAAATGCAATTTACCGAGCACCAGAAAGAGTCAACTGAAGTGAAGTTTCTTTCGAGTACTTTTGTCGAACAGTTAACAAGCAACTTGTATTGATTCCCGCCAAACTTCAGACCAAACTGGCGATTACGCCGGCGAGATTAAGATTTGGTGGGAGCGTTTGGGATAGCAAAGAACCCATTTTTGGCCATCTATACTGTAAGTGCGTGGCCCAAATAAATAGTACTATTAATCTATCTTATAAATGAAGGACGTGGATCCCTTCAAATGAATAAATGAATATTCTATTCAAATAAATAGTAACTCCTTTCCAATCATTACTCAATCATTTTTCTCTACTTTCATCATTACCCAATTATTTCTTCTCTCCTTTTAAATTTTACTTTATCTTTTATCTTTTTTTCCTTTTTCCTTTTAAACTTTTATAATTATTTTTTTATCTGCCTCTACTTTCATCATTATCCAATTATTTATCCTATCCTTTTAAGTTTCACTTTATCTTTTTTCTTTTTTTCTTTTTTCCTTTTAAACTTTTATAATTATTTTTTATGATAATTAGCATTTATAATTATTATGTAAATTTATCTAAATTTAAATTAACTTTAAAAAAAATACATAGTTCGATTCGATACTTATTTTGGGGCGTAACGGCGTCGTACCCTTGGGCACGGGCATTTTCTACGTCGTGCCCTCGAACTCGGACACGGGCATTACTACTTAAAAATTTCGAAAATACCATCCGTGCCCTCGGGCACGGACATTAACTAGTTAATGTATAAATGAGGAGTTAGATTAGTATTTATATTTTAGGAAGGGTAGAGATGGGTGATGGAGATTTTTGTGTGGGTGTGGTTGAGATTGGAAAAAAGTGAGTGTGTATTGGAGAGAGTGAGAGATATTAAAATGTTATTTTTTTATGTGTAAATTTTTTATTTAACTTAATTATTATGTAAAATATATACATATTTTTATGTTAAATAATTTTATCACTTTTAAATATTTCTTCTTTAATTTTAAATATCTTTTTAATTTAAATAAGTTAAAAATATATAAAAATTAATTTAAAATTTTAAATATTTTACAGGCACGGGCTTTCACCGGTTTATATACATAAAAAAAATGGTAAAATGATTAAAGATTCCCACCGAACAAACTTCCCTGCACGGAGGGGAGACGCGTTAGTTGGCGCGCATTAACAAATTGGAATGCGCCAAGAATAACCTAATTTAAAAAAAAAAAATGCAGCAGCAGTTAATTCAGGGAAAATTAAAGGAGTGACATTTGGCATGTGAGATTACGCTAAATTGGAGAATGGGGGTCAAATTTTGATTAAATTTTTTTTCATTATTTTAGAAATAAAAAAAAATTAAAAGGTAATTATTTTATTGATCCCATAATTTTAGGGATTTACGAATCTGGAATACATATAATTTTTGTATTATAAAAGGATTCAAATTATTCGAAAAATTAAATTTCGTTTTTATTATGTGCATTTTGATGTACATTTTCATATATTGTTATGTTCATTTTCTGTGTCGATCTTTCTGATTCAATTACGAATTAAAAATTTACGTGCATTTTTATTCACATCTATGTGCATTAAGATATACGGCTATGTACATTAAAAAATACGTCTATGTGCTTTTGATTTCACACTTACGAAAATTACGATACAAACTGATGTACAATACACATATATGCACATTATAATACAAACTTATATGCATTACAATCAGAATCTCAACTGCAATCTCAACCAACAAATTGTTTAATCTAATCAACCAAAAAGCCAATGTCGAAGAAGTCGGTGCCGGTGATAACTTATGTATATTAAAATACACATATGCGTGCATTATGATACACACTTATGTGTATTAATAAACCTACCCAAAAAGCTGAAATCCTAATCGAAAGCTAAAGCAATATGATGACACAGATCTATCGAAGCCTATTTACATTACGATCAAGGGCTGAATCTTCGACGTCAGCATCGGCAAGTCCTTCTACGGTCCCGACGATGCCTACGCCACATTCGTCGGCAGAGTTCTAGCCAAGATGACAGGTCCATCGTCGAACTGCCTATCTATGTTGCGATCGAAACCCTAGGAGGAAGATGATTTGGATCAAGGTGCGTGGCCGCTGTGAGGGCCGGCTTGGTGACGATCTTGACGGACGTAAGGGGGAGAGAGAGAGAGAGAGAGAGAGAGAGAGAGAGAGAGAGAGAGAGAGAGTAATCGGAATTACATCTTACACGGCAGCGAGCGAAAGAGGGAGAGAGGAGTGGATGAGATTCGACGAGCAAAAGAGAGAGAGAGGAAGGGATTGGTGGTTACGGGATAAATTTTGTATTATATTTGGATTAAACTAAGAAACCATATTTTATAGAAGTAATAAAGTGCGTATTTTACGATCCTTTTGAGATTGAACGCTCTTGGCAAAGAGTGCTTAGACACTTCGTATACCAATTGCTTCGGTGGACCTTTCGCTTATTTCTTCTCCGAAATTCAGATCTCGTGGCTCCCACATTTATCTGACCTCGCTTTGTCTAAACTAAAAATGCGTGTCCGAAAAATTTAAATAAATATTTTTAGATTATATATTATTTATAAAAAAGTTTTTAAAATATTTATATTTGATAGCGCAAAATGAAAAAAAAATATATTATTAATTTTAGTAATTAAAATTATTTTAAAATACATACTTTTTACACTTTTGCTCCAAGGAAGCACAAATTAGTCCCAACTTCCGAAGCTCTAGGTTCAGGAAAATGGGACACCATTTAGCACAAATTAGTCCCAACTTCCAAAGAAAATGGGACACCATTTAGCATAAAAATTTCCTGTTTGTTCGGAAAAGACCGGTACTGCAAAAATGAAATACATTTCCCCGTGAAAACTCGTTGATGTAGAAGCATATAGAACAAATGCGACTAACAATTTTAGACATCTACACTATAAAGAGAGTGCTTGCACAACTGACTATGTCACAATCCAAAGGATAAAGGTTCAACAACTTCAATCTTCTTTGAACGTTGCAGAAGACCAATGTACAAACTATACTTCTTTGATAACAATCTACTTCCTAATACATAGTCCCTCCTAATACATCAAAAATACAATAACTGTGAAAAACAGTGCGGTTTGGTAGTTTCACTAAATCACCACCACATTAATCAGTGGTGTACTGAATAATATATGCCACAACACGAGCACAAAATGCACTTTAATCTATCATGTACTTCCCCGACTGTTTCTTTTCTTTGTTTCTATTGTCTTCAGGTGTGCAGAGGTGAGGGTGGATACATCATATTTTAGCAGAATTTTCCGGAAGGAAACTAGGAGAAATTTTAGAAGTTGAACAAATTACAATTAGCAACATACAAATATACGATCATCTGGCCCTGCATAGTCCCACCAGACCTTAGTCCTCCAGGATTTGCTGCTTCTCAAGCTCAATGACATTTTCCGTGAATGAGATAGCAGAGTCATTCACTGTCTCATTATTCTCCCTGCATTGCAATAACTGTTTTCGAAGGCTCTGCACAAGCTCATTAAGCCTCTGAATACTCTTTTCTTGGGATAATATAATCTGCAATGAGATTTTGAATAACAGCACTATTTAGTTACAACAGCAATCATAATGCTTATGATGTAATGAACCCGTTCATATCTCACTACTGTTTAACAGCTGCATCAGAGTTAGTTGCAAGAGATACCTCACCACAACAATTACCACACTGCTATCATTTCCATAATACCATAAAGATAGTCTTATCCGAATATAGTGAATTAGCTCCGGCATTTAGTTAACAAATGGCAGGGTTCACACTCTCAAACACTAGACACACCCGTCTACTTTGCATTCTCATTTATTCTCGAGGTACCTTATAGAAACAGTTTTTTGGGCTTCCACGAAGGTGATATTTGGTTTTTGGATTCTATTTTCTCTCATTAGTCCCACGATTTTTCTTTCTATCCCTCTCACTTTTTACTTTAAATCATTATAAATTTAAACCAAAAGTGAAACCAAATCGAAAACCCATTATCCAAACAAGCCCATGCTGTCAACCAGTGCAGCTTTTTCCTAACAGTTACACCTTCTATGCGACTTGAGCTTTAACAAGTTTCTCTGGACATACACGTAATTCTTTGGCTATAAACTCATCATAAGCATATCTAATGATAACCAAATACAACTATAAAGGAACAAAGACCTTTAAACATTACAATGCACTGACGAATAATACACTTCAACAGGTTCCTACCAAATAATGTTCATCATTCATATCAAATAACAGCAGGGATAAGAACATATTAATATCGAAGAGACATACACCATAAGTCATAACCACAACGGCTGCAGGGAATATGTCCTATTTCTAACTTGGGATTCTGCTAATACATAGGAACTGTTTTGGCTCCCCATGGCATTTCATGGACTCCCAAAGTAGAAAATGGAATCAAACATGCTTTTATGAATGTTAATTTCCTTATGAATCCCCATATAAGTTAGCACCCATTCCCAATCAAGAGGTCATCCTTGAACGGTCATGTAATAGGTATCCTTGAAAGTAGCCATGTCGTAAAATCCTTCATTGTATTAACACTTTTTGTAATTTATCAAACTTTTCTTGCATTTCTTTTTGTTTAAGGTTGAAACAATAATTAGGGTTTAAAGCCTACAAGAATAACAAAGTGGGCTTAAAGCCCAAAGCAAGTATAGGATATCTTCAACAAGATAATAGTTTCTCCTCAATACTGTCCCTAATGAGACTTGAACCCCTACCTCCCTGTTAAGGAAGAGCAGTGGATATCACTACAGCTCAAGCTCATTGGCCATTGTATTAACACTTAATTATTTCATAAACTAGGTAATGTTAGGATGCCAATTGCCACCAGGAACTGTAAGCAGATATTTCAAAGAGGTACTAAGAAAGGTTGTCTCAAACTTTGAGTGGTATAGAAGGAAACAAATAAAATAATATGCTGTAATTCCACATAATTGGAGCAAGAGAAACTAAAAAGGGTGACAAAATGTGAAAAGATTTTACCTTTTCATTAATCACAAAGAGACTTCAAGTTGCAATTACATAGATAGTCCATATGATAGCATATGCAGCATTAGGGTAAGATTATTGGCTAACAGTTGCACCGTATGACTTGGCAAAATAGGACATGTGTAGTATCACAAAAGTTCAAACCTCAATGAATAAGGTTGTTTCACAATGGTTCCATACATGACCAAATTATAAACCAAAGAAAAGAAATAGAACTTGGAAAAGCCGGTGATGCAGTCTTTAGCATGCATGCTTCCAACAAACTTCAGACTAGCAGATTTCTAATGTCATATCATTATTTTTTAATCTCAAATTTGAGAAAAACATAGCTGATTGAAGAAATGCATCTTTCAATGGTTGTTCCCGAGTCGAATCAGTGCTAAAGTAGCTTCCCGCAGTCACAATTTCTATAAACAGCAAAAACTATCTATCTTATGGCTTAAGCTAATATCTGAGAAATCTCACTCCTAAGTACTTCAATTTCTCCGGACAGTTTTTCTTTTTCCCTTTACTTCTCAACTTCAATCAACTTAACTGACCTGGGTGTTTGGATGATAGATTATTTATAGCTCTCCACTATAATAATTGGCAATTCATTGCAACGGCAACTGGATTAACCATCATCATCTCATCTATTGCTTTCCAAACTGGGAGCTAAAGTAAAAGCAATTGAAAATGTTTTCAAGATGGAAACTCAGATCTAAACGGGATAAAAATAGTTTTACACTGTGCTATGATCTTTCAAGTCTTGATTTAAGATATGTTAACTAAAAAGGTTAACAACTTTTAGACTTGTGCAAAATGATTTCGAAAATGTCTACTCACCCCTCTATAGCTATATTTGAGATAAAGACTCAGAAATGTCTTAACTGATACCAAGTAAACTGTAAACCTAAAGTATTGTATTTTCACTAATCATTTGTTTATTGACAGCTGGTTCAGAAGAATTTATAATGCGTCAGAGTTATCGTAGTGTACCTCATTGAGAAGTTTATACCATTAGAAACACATCCAAGACTAGAAGGCGAACAACTTAATGCCAATAGTCCTAAAAATAATGAAGCCACCAGAACTGCATCCGTTCCCAAATTATGATATTACGTAAACTAGCTTGAATATCAATATCTACGTTCTGCACTATGTAAGTGACACAATAGGATAAACTTAAGTGATCCGCAGAAGTTTGTACATTGTAAATGAGATGTATAAATTACTTCTAACAGAGGGTATGCCTTATGTGTACATCAGATAAAGTTATTACTCATGTCATATTGCGTTGGGCAACTACGATCCCTGACGACTCTCTAGTGCTAAACACGTATCCAAAAGTGACTTCATGCTGAGTCACAACACTCGGACGTTCGTCAAACTTGCTCAAAGGGTCATATTATTACCTCTTCTCCAAAACTGGTATATGAGGACAAGTGTATAAGGGTTTCAACTTTCAGCGCAACTTTCTTTTTCACATAACACGTTTAGAAACTCACAGCTCAAATTAGTGAAGTCAAATAAGAAAGAAGAATATGTTGTTTAATTAGAAGATAATTAAGGAAAAAATTCATCCACAGATAGATCACCCATAAATGCGTCTCAAAAGGGTTGTGTCTATTCATATTAAAAACTTTTGGCCTGCATGTGACAGTGTTAGCATGCTCACATCACTGCTTCTTAATTGGACAGACTGTTTATAACTGCAGTTTCACATGTCTCAGTTATCCTCAAACTTAGCACGGTCATGTGTTTAAGTTTAATCACGAGCGCTACAAATTAGGATAATTGATGTAGATAGAAGTCTGATGGAAATGCAATTTGATGTTAGAGAGACTGCAATCCTTGCAAGTTTGGCATTCTTATTAGTTAGAGGGGATGGGGAAAGAAGAGCGATTGCATGTCAGCTCCATATGATCATAGCTTAAGACTTTTTCAATGTTCCAATTTAATGTTGTTAAACCATAATAATTGTTTTACTCACTTAAGCTGTAGTATGGAGAGCTTGAAGACTTTGGCTTTCTTCGGTATGAAGACTACGGTATCAAAGTGTCTTTAAAGTAGAATCTCCATCCATCCCACTTTAAGTGCACCCTATTTCATTTTGGACGAAGAAGAACCAAAAGTAAGTGTCCCCTTTCCATTATGGAAATTCTATTTTATACCATTTTTTTACAGGAGACTTTTAATTATGATGTAGAAAGAAATAGGTCTCATGGATTAAGCACTAATAAAGAATACTTGACTGGTACAAAAGGTAAGAGCTCTAAGAGTTAATAGGGGAACTTGTTATTATTGTATTTTCTTTTTTTAATAAAAGAAGAATATTATTAGAAAGGAAAAGATGTTACAAAGGAGGACAAGAGATCCACCCAAAGCCAAAATAGCCCTGAAAAAGAAAAAACACCAATAACATAAAAAATCACGCAAATATAATGCAATGCAACTCTCCAATCCCTAGACAAATATGCCAAAGCTAAGCCTTGAAAAGCTCCAAAACTCCTAGCCCACATGGAAGACTGCATGGAAATCTTCTCGCACAAAGCGAAAGAGATAAGTCACAACCTCTGAAAATCAGGGAATTCCTCTCAATCCAAATATTTGACAGCAAGTTGACCACTGCACATCCCCACAACACCGACATCCCTCAATGACCGAAACCCTATTTATAAAAGTGACTAAAAGAGTTTCGCGAGAAGAGAACAAAGTGAACAAGAAGCCAAATGTCCGGTCATACAAAAATCCTGCAAAGAATGAGGTACGATACATACCTCTCCGCACATTGTAAACAACATACACCAAAGAAGCCAAGTCATAGGCACATGACCTTGGATTTACTGAGTCAAAATTTATTATTACACAAGAGCATGTCATAGGTACGAGGAAGTCCTAGTATCGTATGTATAATGTCGTACATTTAGAACTATATCACTTCTAACTTCTAGATATCATATTCTTCCCAAAAGCTCTAGATTCCCCAACAACAGCGGCCATTCAAGAGAGTGTTTCGAAGGGATATTGGGTTACTTTGGGTCAAGTGAGGTAAATACTAGGCTACCTCAGTGGCAGAATACGTAAGGTCCAAAATACCTCATTTTGCAAGTCTTGATGCATGGTAGCAAATTGGAAAAAGATCAAACAGAACAATTTTAGAAGCACGTACAACTCTACTTTAAAAATTAACTCCTAGAGCGTTTTAATATATAAATGACACAAGTAGTATTTTAGCAAACAACTACTCCCTCTGTTCCAATTTAAGTGTTCTGTGTGAATAGTAACAAAGTTATAGGAGAGTAGTTGACTTAATAAATGTGTGGAAATAAAAGGGCCTAGTGGTGGGTTTAAGAGAGATTTGTGGTCCAAATGTTTCATTTATTTCCAAAGAGGAAAAGTGGAAACTATATTGGAATAACCCCTAAATAGAATAATGGAAACTTACATTGGAACGGAGGGAGTAGCTCGTTTTTAACAGCATCCAAAATGGCATATTCGATACAAAGTTGAACTCCCTCTTCTAACCGAAAGATACATATGATACTGGTTTCATTTACTAAATAGGTAATAGATTAAATTGATGAAGGAAAATTTCAATGTCGGGAATTCTCACCTAAAGAAAGAAAATTGGAAAAGTAAGTACAGTCCAGAATGGAGAATGTAGAATCTATACTTCAATTACCAATAATTATCAATCATGGGCAAAGGCTGGTTCTAAATATCTCATGGGATTTAAAACATGCTGCTTTAACAAGGACATGAGCCAAAAGAGAACCGATGTATGTTACTCTTAAATCTTAATGAAGCATTCCTACAGTGAGAAGAAGTTCTGAGAATGGATTGTGGGCCTATTGGATTTGGTTATTTCTGTGGATTTAAACATACTGAAAACTTAATCTTTAATGACATTTTTTATTTCCCTAATACCCTAAACTCAATTATTTGATTCATAAGATTTATTTCCTTCTTTTTCATCCTTTAATACAAAAATTTTGACAGGTTATATAAGCGCTTTTTCCAACTGAATCAAAAAGCATTCAACCATGAACCGTAAACTACATATTTTTTAAACTAAACCCACCAGGCCCTGTACATATAATCACTACATGGAGTGTAAGTGTGAAAAAGTTATGAGAGATACCTTGTTCATAGAGGGTTTTTCTGAGATAAATGCATCAAAAGTTACAAACTACTTAGGGTTCGATCACGAGTACTATATACGGTAATAATGAGTGATATGGTATTGTTCACAATATGAATATGAAATGATATGAGTGATATAAGTTTATGAAATAAAACACTAAATTGCCTCCATGATGTGAAAGATTTGAATGTGATGTGAGGAGAGAATTGAGGAAAGAGGAGAGAGAATGTGATGCAAAAGGTTTGAATTGATTTGTGAGGGTGTATAGGTATAATTGATGGAAAGTGTTTGGTATTGATATATGATATTGGATGATATTTGGGTGTGATATTGAAGATATATGTGATATGTACGATGTAAGTGATATTATGATATAGGGAAATGTTACAGATTCGTGATCTGACCCTTAGTAAACTTGCACACAAATGTTGAAAGCAACTTATCTATGCTAATTTATGGTGGCAATGTGGCCAAGACATAAGAAACACTCGAGGAGTTCATAAAAAGGAACTCAGAACATGCATAGTCTATATACAGTTGAAAATAAGCAGCAGCATGCTGCACACAAAACATGAGAATATAGCAAAAAAAATTCATCGTAATTTAGCTAAAATATCATTTCCTATTTCTTTTGATAGGTGATATAGCAAACCGAATCATTGCTTCCATTTCGGCCAAATGTACCTTCTCTTTCACAGCTTCTTCTCTCTTTGAAATCAGTTGCTGCTTCGGGGATGTACTAGGAGTAGCCTCGATATCACTAACAAGCTGTTGCTTCCACTCAAACTGAGAGGTAATTATAAGTATAATCAACAGAAAAGCAAGTAACATCGGTCTCGACATATTTACAACTTCCTCTCACTACACCTGCACCCAGAAAAAGGAAAACAGAAAACAACATGCGAATTAAGCACAAAAACAAAGACGGATTACAATTCACACCAATTCACAGTTGAATTTTTAAAAAGTACGATAAATTGATAAAATAGCTATAATATACTTGAATATAGAGTAACAAATAGCTTAAAGCATGAAGCCCTAGAGATATACAATTGGGCAATAAATTCGAAGAGTACAAAGTTCAAAGGAAACTGATGGAGGTAATTGGAATCGGTCTGAACATTTTCCAACATCAATACGATCCAAAAAGGAAGCAATACTGACCTTAAAATTTTCTGAAAATTTCGCAGTGTACTTGCTGATTGAAAACGGATGGGGGCAGCATTTAGACAATTAGACGATCAATTCAAGAAAGAGCATCGAGACTTTCAACAACAGTTTTGGCAGTAGGAATTTGAGAGGCTGGAAGCGGAAAATGAAGAAAGTGTCGGGTATTTGATCCTTTTTTTGGCTATGGTGGAAGTGTGACGAGAGAGCTGGAGCCGGAGAAAAGAGGCCAGTAAAGACCCTTGTTTATTACTGTGGAAAAAAAAAATTCATTTAAACCAAACATTATTATTTTTTAGCATTTTATCCGTATTTAGCGGTCAAACTATGCTCTCTTCACTACATACAGAGACCTTAAATACAGGGAACTAAATATTTTAAAGCTGTTCTTGCCCGTCTCGTGTAAGACAAATACTATATACAGGGAAACTTATATAGGGAACAAAATATTTCAAAATTGCCCTTGCCCGTCTCGTGTAAATATACACGAGATGCCCCATTTTATCTCGTGTATACTTACACGAGATGATCGTGTGGTTTCACACGAGATCTGTCTCGTGTGGTTTCACACGAGATATGCCATGCGTCCGAAAACTGAGAATCAGCGCCCAGATTTTGCGCGTGATCCTTTCCTTTTTTAAGCGAAACAGAGTCCTATTTGTGTTAGGTTTTTTATTATATTTTGTTTCCTTTGATTCTAGGATTCCTACTCTAATTAGTTTTCTTTTACTAGTTTGTTTAGGACTTAATTTTCAGCCTATATAAAGGTTTGTAATAGCAGCGAGAATAATTAAGTTCTTTGGCTGATAATTAATTGTTAAAGCTTTGGCTTTATTTTCTTTCCTTTGATTCTCGTGTTATTCTTGTTCAATTT
>JAOWAN010054189.1:0-13168 GCA_028566635.1 Lobelia cardinalis
TTCAATTCTTAATTTCTTGTTCTAAGTTCTATTAGAGAATCTGTCCAATTGTAGCATTCAACCTTGAATTTGCTACATTTGGTTGCAGATGACAGGGGGTAGCTAGGCTGCCAGTTTCTATAGCGGAGTGGAGGAAGAACGAGAGAGGGAGGTTTGCGAGGAGGGGACGATCGGTGCGGAGAAAGGAGGGGATAGGTTAGGTGGGGGAGAGGGAAGGGGGTGGCGTGGGGTAAGGGTGGGTGGGGGTTATTTAATTTTTAAAATTTATATTTTCTTTTTCTAAAGTTTAGTTAAATCATTAATGGTTAAAATGTTCTTTAAACAGTTACTTGAATTGTATGTTAGTCCTTGTTGTTAGTTTTTTGATGATTTCCGTCCAAAATGGCCCTTTTGGCTACAAAATCAATACCATAGGGCCCAAACGACAATTACTCAGACTTGGGGGGTCCTTCCTTTTCGCCTTTCCACGAAAACTATGATGCCTAAAATGCAAAAATCCCTAAAAATAAACGTAGTGTCAAAAAATAATTAAAAATAAATGTCTAAGTATGCTCATTTAATATTATTTTACTAATATTTAAATTAGCTAATGAAAATTTATTTAAGATTCACCAGAAGATGATTTCACGTTTTGAAAATCATTGACTTTGGAATAACATATATTAATTGTTTGATGCTAATTTTCAAATGCACCAACTTTCCTCTTTTAAATGCTTAATATCATGACCCAAATGAAATTTTTTATTTTTTTACGATAAAGGATTCATTTTTTCTAGTTGATGATGTGAGAAATGTTATTTTTCTTCTATTGTTGAATTAATTAGTTTGGATACTCCCTCCTTGTACCAGTGTCTTATTCGGTTTTCTAAAAAATTAACTTAATTTATTATTCAAATTAAAATTTAATATATTAACTGTAGCTCATATTTTAAACTTAAATATGTGTAAAATTATTAGGTAAACTATCAATAACGTTTTTTATAACTTGATAAAAGTCGATTAATATAAATAAAAAATGGTTAAATTTAAATAAAATTAATCAAAATAGAATTAAAATAGGACACTTAGTTAAGTGAGGGAAGGAATAATAAATTTGCATAAGATATTTAATTAATTATGTTATTTATGCTTTTAAACCAAACCTATCCAATTAATATTACCCTCACGTGAACTGCACACAGTATTTGATAGCAAAAACCTTTCAAGTCTGGACTACAACAAAAAGGAATGGCGAAGAAGAGAGCTTCTTCTGAGCGTGAAAAATCCACTTCAATTTCTGCCCCTGCAGAACCTCCATCAAAAATGGCCGATGGGTAACTTATAAAAACACCCATTCATTTTCCCAGCTTATTTTCACTGGGTTTTGATGGTTTCTCTGTCTCTAACTAGCCATTTTACTTCAGGAAGATGGTGTTGAGGATAAGAACAAGGTCGCAGATGAAGCAGCAAGGGGAAGAAGCTCCGAAAACGTTGGTCAAGAAGCCCAAGAAGGCCGCCAAGAAACGCAAGTTAGACTCTAAGAAGCCCAAGAAACCTCCCACCGCCTTCTTCTACTTTTTGTACGTTTTTTCTGCTCCCATTTTTGCGAATTGTTTAATTTCTTCTCTGTTTGGAAAATGATTAGCTCTTTGAAAACTCAGTAAAAATTTGAGAGAATTATACGTCACTGATCACAATCACAGTGATTGTGTGTGGAGTAGTAAGTCACACTATTTACAAATTCCAATTGGTGACACATCGTTCCACACTACTTTTCTCTATGAATTGTTTTCCTTGTTTTTCGTTACTCACTGCTCGAATATGTTGGACTTCTCCTCATTTGTTACTTAATTTGATTTACGTTTGGGCGTCTGAAATTTAAACCCATGTTTGATGTGTTTTTGGGACCAGAAACTGCATTCAGGAGTAGTCTTAAGCCAGTCTGAGCGTGTTACTTTCACTTTTATTTTATGCAACTATGGATGTTGGTGATGCTTTTACTACACTGCTACTTTCTTTTGTACTATTGTGTAATGATTAAGAGAAGAAAATAGGGGAGAGACGTGAAGAAAGATAATGGTGCCAAGAAATGATGATAGTATAAGATGGGAAGGGGAAATGCAAAGTGGGGCTCAAGTTTTCCTGCAGCCCAAAGTTGTGGATGAGAAGGGGAAATGCAAATTGGGGTCCAAGTTTTCCTGCAACCCACTTAAGCACCTATTTGAAAGAGTTTATTTCCTGAGACGGGTGCGCTGGTTGCCCTTGCATGAGCAATTCCTGGGATCCAGTCAATACAAGAAAAGCAATTCATGAAAGTTGATTTTGAAAGAGCCTTGGAAAAAGGATGCGGGCTAAGCATTATTCTTTCCCCAAAGCTGTGCTACCAAACACAGTTTAATATGTAGTTCTGAATCCTGTTTTGAAAAAGTGCCTTATAGTCAGATAAGGAATACGATATTGTGGGATATTTGATTTTAATATTTGGTATGTAAAGTGAAAAAGTAAGAAAGAGATAGAAAGAAAATGATGGGACCTATGATATGTAAAGTGAAAAAGTAAGAAAAATCAAATATCAAATATCAAAGAAATCAGATTCATGATCTAAGTATTAGTTATGGGGAAAGAATTGGTGTACCACATGCTGGAGGACATTTGGTGATTGTCAATGTTTTAGTAAATAATCAACAGCTAATTTAATGTAGGAGGATGGAACTTCACACGTTTCAAGGTGATTGTGTAATTATCGACATAAAGCAACCACTAGTGTCCCATGTATTAGACTAAGTTCCTTATTTCATAAACCAAAATTGCTCTCGTTCTAGGTAACATTGGGGTAGACATTCCTCTCGAAGCTAGATGCATTGAGTTCACTGTGTAGTATGTGCGAGTTTGATCATTTTTCATTTGGGTAAAACGTTTGATTGAATTGTAGATAGTTCACCTGGTCGGTCTCAGGACAAAACTTTTCTGCTCTTGTGTAAATCCATTCCCGGTCTCAGAAAATAGTGGGATTTATTGAGAAATTATTGTTCACAATAATATACTTTCAAACTCATTGAACCGGCTTTGGACAACTAAGAAAGAGTAAGCTAAGAAGCTAAGTGTTTTAAATGAGAAGGCTAAGATGAATGTTTGGTCAAACTAGGAAAGATATGATTTGCTATTAGATAGTAAAAGTCACTCCATAGTAGAAAAAGTATAGAAAACCTCTTAGCATGTTCAACCAGATACAACATATACCTCTGATTGCATAATTAGGAAGCGTGATAGTATCGATATCGATCAAGCTAGAGTTAGGGAAGAGTAAAGCTAAGACGGACATCAATAATAAAGAAAGATATGAATGAAAGTGGCAAATGTGACCTTACCTGGGACGCATCCGATGGTGGAAGGATTCATGTGGATGGCCCTAATTGATTCGGATGAAGACGAAGTTGGGTCTTAGAGTAAGTTGCTTTTATTCCCTTATTTGCATGAGGGAGTGCTAGCAATACTTACACAGTCTTGGGTATATTTTAGTGGGCAATGGTGAAAGGTTCTAGAGACACCTTTTTTGGATCCTAGATATCTATTATGAAAAGCCTTACATTTTCGATGCTGCCTTTCTGGCTAATGACTAATAAGGTTGTTGAACACATTCCAATTGGTATAATAACTTCAGTTCTCAAGCTAGATTTGGAAAATTCCACACAAATTTATGCAGCCTAAAAGCTTTGAACTTTGTTCTGGTCTTTCATGGCCATAATTTAATTGTCTTTTAGTTTATTACATGTTTCTATCAATAGTATTCCTAAGCATTGTCTGGTGTAGCTCTTTCAAGATGCAATTTGTTTGGAACATTGTTCTCTAGAACAGCCTTTTTTCTTGTAACTCAAAATACGCCTATTTGTTCAAACATGCAACTTTTTCCTTCTTTTTTGTTGGATCAAAATCAAGAGTTTTTTAAAGCATATTAATTTTTTTCTGCTTTGGTACAAAATTTAGCTAAATATTGTGGAAAAGGCCGTGTGCATGTGAGTGTGTCACGTAGAAGGAGGCACAAGACATGCCCGTAGTTGGTTGAGGGTAGTTTTAGTCTCCTGTTGATCACCTCTTGTTATGGTATTTTGTAAAGTAAAATATCTATTATGGAAGAAAATGTGCCACAGGAAACATGTATTCGAAAGCCATACACCACAAAGAATCCCATTATTAGGTAAGGGGATTCCGTCCCAAATTGGCTCCACTAATGCGTCTACCCTATCCAAAAGAAAAAAGAGGCGGTGTTGCAAAGAATCATTCAAATTACCATGCAAGCTTTTATGCTCTCAAACTTGATGTGGTTTCTTGATTTTTGGATTTTCTCTCATTGACCCCACAACCATTCTATCGATCTCTCTCTTACTTTTTATTTTAATCATTACAAAAGAAACCAAAAAACCACATTAAAACCGGCCTTCCAAACGGCACCGTAATATTCCTGATGCTCCAATACACAAGAAAAATGTTAAATGAAGTAGTTTCACACGACTTATCCTACCTCTCCTTTCTTTTATAGTGTTACTAAGCCAACAGTAAGATTAATACAGAGCTTGACATGAATCCACTAACTCCGGACATTGATAGAATCATACTCCACTTTTTTTCTACAAAGTAGTGTAGCAATAAATGATGTCTGCTAGCTCCTTCCTTTCTACATATGAAGCACCAACATATGTAGAGTTTCTCCAATCTGCCTAAATTAACATCCATAAAACTGCCTCATGAGCAGTCTCCCATGTGAGGACAGCCACATTACTGCCAGTTTGGTTTGTGGGATGTTTGGTGAACATTGCTTGGAAGTAGGATAGTTGGTTAACTAGTGAGTACAACTGTACAGTTCATCGATCACCTTAATGCCTGGAGCCTGAAAGCGCGTGTTTGCTATGTTGTTGACCTACTAGATTACTGAGAATCGGGGTAAATCAGGCCCAGCTAGAAGCCCATGGATGGTTTTTGATGCTCAATGAGACAAGGTGACCACTTAAGCCACATTGATTCTCCCATTCTATTTGATTGGTTAGGAAGATTGGCTGCAATCCGAGCGTACCACCCACCCTATCCTATCACGTATAGGCTGGAAGGGGTTTTACAATCTCCCACGTAGATCCTTGATGTCCCTGTCAAGGCCTGAACGAAATGGTCTCAAGATATCCCCTGTAGGTTATCCAACTCCCGTGTGGCCCGCCATCAACATTTAACCCCCATTGGTGGGTCCAGAGCATATCACCAACATATCAGCAACTGCTTCTGCTGGAAAACTGATAAATCTACCCTACTTCTGAGGGTTTACATACTGTAAGCTTGGCAGGTTTTTTATTTTCTACTGCTTAATGTTATCTTTTGAGGAGAAGGGGGGTAGGGGAAGGTTTGCTTGAAGTTGTCTTGCTCGACAAATTACTAGACAAGGTTTGCAGCAGTGTTTTGATAGCTCAATTGCCTAAAAACAATCTGAGAACATTTTAAACCCCGTCTTGAACAATCTAGGAGATGTTGCTCAATCATTGTTTCTAGGAAGCAAGAGAAAGAAGACGTCTTCTTTTTCGCTTTTTTTAATAAATATATATATTTTTGTTTCCACTATAAAAAATAACTTAACTCAACTCGGCCTTATCAATCATTTTGGTTGGCTATATAAATCTTTTTTCGCCATTCAGTTCGGTTCAAGGCTAGGTCATCTTAGAGGCCACATTCCTTCATATCTTTTTTAATTGGTATTCCGCTACCTCTAGCTTGGGTGGGAATAGGGATTAATGCCGAATTTCTGAATGAGTGCATTAAGAGGCCTACGTAAGTGATTGTCTCTCTCTCTCTTTTTTTTTTTCTTTTCTCTACTTTAAGGGCATTAGGAAAAAAGCTTAAAAATAAATGAATTGCACATTATAATAAAAAAGTATAGCACTAAAACTGCTGTTTTGCTTATGTATATAGCTCTCAGAATTCAATTCCGCAGAATCTATAATTTCTTTTTCGATAACGGATAGTGTTCACTGGTAAACTTACTTTCAACAAAATGACCTTGTATCTTTAAACAAGTGACCCACACAGGTTGATTCAGGCCATCAACATTATCTAGGCATACACCATCTGTATACTCATATAGTTCGGAGAACTCACTACAAAAAATAATGCATAAAGATATTAAATGTCATTTTGGGAAGCCTTCACCGTTGATGAGTTTTGAGTTTTTGGTGACAACCATGCAGTCAATTTATTTTGTCTAGAAACATAATGGTGATGATAGAGTACACTACAGCTCTTGTACATCCAGCTTTGGTTTGCTTAATATTGATTGTCTAATTGCTATACTTGTAGTTCTAGTTGTTTTTTCATTTTCTGGATTTCTGCTTCTTAGAGTTTATATTGTTGATATCAATTTGTGGAATACTTATTTCTATCTTTTTGTAGTGCTAAATCTTTTGCAATCTTTCTAATCCTAACTAACAAAGGTTTGGAATTTTAAAGGGAGGATTTTCGCAAGCAATTCCAAGAACAGAACCCAGATATCAAGTCAATGCGTGATGTATGGACCATAACTATCCCTAGTTGGTCGATTGTTATTTCTTGAGATATGGATTCCACCATTTATTGCTTCTCTAAATGCTGCTCTTTTCCTTGTTTTGTTACGTTCTCTTGCAGATTGGCAAGGCTTGTGGAGAAAAGTGGAAGACAATGACATACGAGGTTTGTGCAATTTAAACTGAGTCCTGCATTCTGTTCACCACTTCATTGCTAGAGATTAGATTCTTACATTTAATTGTTCTCTATATACGATACCATACTCTATCTATGATACTATATTCTCTCTACAATACTATATGTGATGCAATACACGGTACAATTTAGGTGACCTTTGTTCACGATGTGATTCACGATTTGACAACTATGCTTAGAAGTTCTCGGGCATGTGGAGAGTGGAGATTAAGAACTTCAATGCTAAAACTGAGGTTGTTCATGGCAAGCTCCTTGATGATCCATTGAGAGCATTTGCCAAAATAGAGCTGAGTGTCCTCAAATACATATCCAAGTCTCACTTAAGGTTTTGATGCGGAGGTCTCATAAAGTCTTAATATCCATTTCAGCAGTGTTAAGTGTTAACCTTAAATGTATTTTGTCATGTGCACCCACATAGAATCTTGGAGAGTTTTTTTTTTTTTTTTTAAATTAAATTTTCTAAACTCAAATCCCTTGTTTCTTTTCCTTTTCACTGACAACCACCAGATTCGGATCTGAGACTGTGTATAGAGATGGAGACAAAGATAGAGAGAGGGGAGGGAGAGCTGATTATGATATTTTGATAATGTATCAAGATGGGGAGGGAGGCTTTATAATTTTTGACTGATACGCATTCTTCTATACTATAATTGACTTTCAGAATTGAATTCTTTGTTGAAATTGCATTCTTCACCAACACTAGTATAACTGGCTTTAGCTTTCTTTAAGACATCTTCAGAAAGTCTGCATTTGGTCTGTGAAATGCAATCTTGGGGTTTAGTTTCTAATATTTGGATCGAAACCCATTGCATTGTGGGCTCGACTTCTCAAGATATGCCTAGCGGACTATAATTGTGAGGAAGTGACACTTGTGAACAATATATGACTAATGCAATATTGATTGGGATGACAAAAGGTGTGCTTATTTGAGCCTTGGTGCTTTTGTTCAATGATTTCTCCCTCTTGTCATCCTTTCATCTTCCCCGTCACTGTGTCGCTTTCTTTCTTACGAGGAGGCGGATGAAAATTCCAAATATTTTGTTCAAGAAACTTAGTTATTTTACACATTACATTATATTTGAAAACATAAAAAAGAAAAACCTTGTACATCTACTTGGAGCATGCGACCTTCACATGAATAACCCATTAGGGTTTCCTACAGTCCCTTGTAGAAGAAGGTACCCAGGTGGGTTGAAATGGAATGCTATTCTCGACATTGAACTTTAAGCGCGCACGTGGGTTGTGTATATACTGTGGCACCAAACTGTAATTTGGCTGATGGCAGATGACTCTATGTTCTATTTTTGTTGAAGGAGAGAGTGGTTAGACTTGAATGAGGGTCCATTCCTGAGCCTGGTTCTAAAGGTCAATAAAAGGTTTGAGAATTGTGTTTTGCAGGGTGTTCCTTCCAAAAAGTAAAGTTAGGGGGTGCAGTGATTAGTTGGCAAATGCTAAAGTTCTAGAGCATCATGGTTGGTCTTTCCCAGGATTGTTGAGGATCCATTAAATTGGATCTTGTACCTTTTTTGGTTATATTCGCGCTAAAAAAATTGTGGGAAAGTAGGTGAACTCAAATTTAATTACTCTTAAGTGGTGGCGAGAAAGAAGCTGGTGTGTTGCAGCAATGTGTTTCTGGCTCTCTGGTGCACATGTATTGACAAGAATTCCTGAATTCTCAGGGATTAATCAGTTTCGTGGTCTCCACTCTAGGATAGAGTTCTTTTTCTTGACATGTTTATGGGCTTCAGCTAGGGATGCCTGTTTCAGATTTGCATTGGGATTTTTTTTTTTTTTGGGACTTTCTTTAAAAGCCCTTTCTGCTGTATTTTGTCTCTCCCTAGACTTCTGATCCGTCTTTCTGCAGCCTTTATGGTCCCATATATATATACATATAAAATCTTCTCTGTGTTTTTGAAGCGCTTAAAATATTATAGCTTTTCTTACAAGGAAGCTTGAAGTGAGCTTTTGAGTTAGCATATTTATATATGGATTTTCTAAGATTTTTGGGTAGCTTCATGCCAACAAAATTTTGGACAGAAATTTACTCTGTTTATTCTTCTTGTTTCTAGAAGAATTGCTTCAAAGGATATGAGATTCAGATGCATCAATTGGTTTGAAGCATGTATGAAATTATTTCCAAGGTCTGATGAAGGTTTATGTCAATTATCATAAATTTGAGGTTTTGAGTTGTATAAAGTATACGGTGCTTTTGTGAGTGTCATTAGATTTAGGATTGTCTGTGAAGAGCGATTGACATTGTTGGTTCCTATCAGGAAAAAACTTAAGCTTGCATGAGTCAGTACTTAACAGGTGTGCTTAAGGTATTGTTTTGTGGTCATGACACTTGCATTTGTTCCCTCAGTATGATAACCCACAAATAGTCTACCTGGTTTGTGGTGTACCTTTGTTTATGTCTCCATGTCGGCTGTCCCAAGTGAGGAGTGGTAATCTAGTATTCATTACTGGGCTCTCTCTCAACAAGCTTAAGCTATTGAGTAGGTAAGGTTACTCAAGGTCTAGGTTTATAGTAATCTGGCTTGCTTTTGCAATACTTGCAGTGCACATATTTACACCTTGGTTGGTGTGTTTTGTGATGTACCTCAGCCTATCTCTCCATGTATGAGTGGTCACATGTGAGGGAAAAACTTAAGTTTGATAAAAATTGCTGTGCCCCTCTCATACAGCTTAAACTTTTAGAAGAGTTGGTAACTTTACATGGTTCTGGTTTGACTAGGTTGCTGGTTTCAGACTTCCTGCTAAATTTGTTTCTCGGTGTTCTACCTAGTGATGACCCTAGGTTATTTCTCCATGCGTGAGCAGGCTTTACATGTCGAGGAAAGTGATGACACATACATTCTTGGGTAGTATCTGAAGATCTTAGATGATAATTTTACATGGTTTAGATATTTGGTTTTGCAAGTGAGAGGGAGTGATAAGCATGTATTGATAACTTGGCATGGTGTCACAGCTTTTATGTTTCTTAAGGTCTCAGGTTCGATTTATCCAATTGCAGATATTTCCCTAGTTTGAAGATCTTAGATGATAATTTTACATGGTTATGATATTTGGTTTTGCAAGTGAGAGGGAGTGATAAGCATGTATTGATAACTTGGCATGGTGTCACAGCTTCTGTGTTTCTTAAGGTCTCAGGCTCGATTTATCCACTTGCAGATATTTCCCTAGTTTTTAATGCACAAAATTGGCGCTTGTTTGGTTCTGGTGCACCTTGGTGTATCCCTATGGCCTATACGCGTTAACATGGGTCGTAGACGAGGGGAACACTGGAATGTGGTATATGTTGCTGGGTCCTTCTATTGCAGGTATGTTGGTAAAATTAAGAGTCCTGATTGACGAGGTTGTACAGGATTGGACTTCCTCAAATTGTTTCTAGAAGGAAGGATTCTGTTCGCGCGAGTCGATTTTTTGGCACTACCAATACTTAAGTTATTGGTCAAGGGTCATCGTCGTCGTGAAACAATGATAGTATTGAAAACATGATGGAAAGTCAATTTGATCAAATATTGTTAAAAGCATGGCCAAATATCACGGAAGGATCTTTCATATACTCAAAATGTGATGGCAAGGCATCCATGTTTGGCAAAATTTGCCGATGCTCTTATACATCTCTCAAAATTCAGATCATCAAGGAGCTTTCATTGAATTGCTTCAATTTGACCAATCATTCTTAACAAAGGACAATTTATCAGGCTTACCATAAGAGAAGGGGAGATGTTAGAATTCCAATTTCAACAACTACCTTTAGTTGTTGTATCGCTCTGCCTCCTTGTTTTCTGCTGTGATTTTAGAATTTCCAGGTTTTAGTATTTCCAAAAGCGAACAGAAAAAGAAAAAAGAGAAAGGAAGACCTCGTGTGAATGGCGTCGGGGAAGAAGAGATGGGTAATATGGTGGTGGAAGGGAGAAATGGAGACAAGCATTGTGCTACTGGGTAGGAAATAGAATGGGAAAGCAGCAATATGTAACCTGGTGGGGAGAGAGAGAAAGGGAGGGTGGGTAGTCGAGTCTTGTGTTACTCTTTAAAATGGTGAATGTGAAAGAAGGCATGGGTGAGTGATGGACATCCAACCTGCATTCTCTCACCTTGGCCTCTCTCTCTCTCTCTCTCTCTCTCTTCAGTATGATGGAAAGGCTTTGAATTATGTTTTCTTGTTCATTTATATATTTTGGTAAGTCCCAGTCCCCATTTTCATTCGCTCTTCTTTAGGAGTTGTTAGTTGATGAATCTTTAGGGGTGAGTTTGCTGGGCTTTTTGACGGTCTACTATGGGCAGAAAGGTTTGAGGATGTCTGCTTTGAGCTTGCAGCTGATGATATGTTGTTCTTTTCGAGGGGTTAGGGAGGTGCTGCAATCTTTGGAGGGGTTAATACTAGAGGAACATTGTATTTATGGTATGTTTCTATAGTTAGGTGTGGCTTTGTTGCTTTCCTCATATGCCGGATCTCTTTGGAATGCTGGAGCCATCCCCCTTCTCTTAAATTCATGGTTTAGAGAGTGTCCAATTCTATTGATGGGTGGAGGCACAATAACTTTGACATGATCTTTCTGTCTTGCATCACTCCGTATCATCTCTAGATTTCAGAGATTTCAGTATGTGTTGTGGCAAATTGATTTGAGAAAATTACAATCAGTTGTATTTTTGAAGCTATGGATGAGGGAAGAAAGACCATTTAGTGGTGTGGGAGCAATTTATACCAAAGAAAAAAAAAGGAATGTGAGGGAGCAATGGAGAGCCACTAATGATGCCTTATGGGTGGCAAATGATGCCCTCTGTTATTGGAGAAAAAACCAGGTTTTTTGTACTATGTATGTGGAAAGAGTATGGGTTTCAGTGCTTCTCCCTCTGTCCTAAAATTGTATTTTACTTTAGGTCAATTTCCCTTGAAACGCTTCACTTACCCTCTGGTGATGTTCAATTAATCGGACCTCTTACGTTTTATATTTTTAACAACAAAAAAGGGTAATGGCCAACAGGTTTAAAAATCCACGGAAAATAGTAAAGGGGATTACTCTCTCCATTCCAGCAAAAAAGTCCATTTTCCTTTTCTAAAAATGGATCCTGACAAAATCAAAACACATTTTAACATACTTTTTTCTTACAGTTTAGGAGATAAACTTCAATAATTACAAAATCTATTGAAAATATTATAATTTGCAAAATTTATATTTTTATAATAGATTGCATTTAACATCTATCTGCGTCAAAGTGCTTGTAAATTAACCAAAAAAAAGTTTGACTCTTTGCATGAAGGAGAGAGTATTATCCTAGCCGAGGGAGTAGCAAGGGGGTGCTGCTTTTTAGGCTGTAGAAAGGATTTCACTAAGCATTGCTCTTGCCCATCTACTGAGAGTTCCTATTTATGAAACTTTTACTTCCAAAACAATATAAGCCATTGTCGTTTGTCTAAGAAGATTACTGGGTACAGCTACAAACTTGCAAAGCTGCATTTGCTTTGACAAGTGTAACATCACATTGGGAGTAGTATTTATCACTGCAAGTTAAAACAAAGCCCCACTTATCTAAAAACATCTTCGCACAGTGAGAGGTGTGTATATCTAATGATGAGGGGTCTTTGTTGTTTGTTGAACATGTCGCTGATGTGTACTTGTGGCATTGCTTTTGTGGGTAAGCAATGATTGATACCACAGAGATTGATGAGCTATTCTCTTGCCGAGACTGTAAATTTTTTCAATACAATTTGATTCCCAACTTCTTTTGGTTTTCTCACCCTACTCACCATCGGTCCTTATCCTTGAGGACTATGGCTGTTTTTTTTGGCTGTTGCTGATATTGAGATATATTCTAGTGTTATCTAATTCATAATAAATTTTAGGGTTAATGAGTAATAACCCCCCTGTGAGATGCGGCTTTCAGCGTTACCCCCCTTGTGTAAATTTTTTTGAGGTATAATCGCCTTGTGTAATCTCTGTTGGCTGATCATTTAGTCTCATCCATAATTTAGGACCAAACTGAAAAAAATTGAGTAAACTTTCATACAAAAGGACTATTATACCCCTAATACAAAAAATACCATAAAGCCCCTAGTTAAATGTAGGATTTGAGCTTCTCCTTCACTCTCCCTTGTTTATCTCCGTAGAAACTACCACCTTCATCAAACATCAACCACCACCGCCTACCACCTCCAACCATCACCACTGTTAAAGACCACCATCACAATTATTTTCAAACGCTAAAATCAAATTAGAGACTAAATGGCCAGATTATTTATGAATCAAAACACAAACATTGAACTTCCCAAATCAAATCCATCAATCTTCCTTCAACCGAAAATCAATTTCCAAACCCAGATCCATAAATGATGGAAACCAAGACATCATTAAAACCATTTTTACAGCAGATTAGCATGTGTGTGTGTGAGAGAGAGAGAGAGAGAGAGAGAGAGAGAGAGAGAGAGAGAGAGAGAGAGAGAGAGAGAGAG